>VZTO01017084.1:91660-195826 GCA_013400615.1 Syrrhaptes paradoxus | reverse complement strand
CAGCAGGGGTTTGCTGTCCGTTGATGGCCCTACTCAGCAGGGATTGTCTGGTCCCTTGTAAATGAGGGGAGTGGGGCTTTCGGTGTATCTTCTTATCTGATGCCTTGAGGCATCACGAGGCTTTGAGTTCATTGTTAGTAAGGCTTTGGTGCATTCCTTGCCGATCTTCTTGTCTGCAACTGGAACTTTTGAGCTCTCTTATCTACAACAGGAATGTTTCGAGGCACCACAAAACAGTCTGGGCCTGGATGGTAAATTTGCAGTTTCTGCAACACCGCAGGAGTAGTTCCTTACATAAATGCATGTGGAGTTTGATTTAAATTTTTCAAAAAATTTTCTTGTTTCAAGATGCCATCTAGAAGTTATGTATTTTGTGGACATGTCCAACAGTGTTAATATGCAGCTCAGAGACCTGAATGAGTTTTGATTGCCGAAAAACATATGCTAGATATGTCACTCCTGGGAAAACAGAGTAAGAATTTTGGATATCATTGCTTAAATTAAAGCCCTGTCTATACAGTGAAGTAATTTTGTATAATTTTTAACAGATTCAATCCAAAAATAATATTTAATGATCTAGAGATAAATTGCAAGGCAGTTAGCTGAGGTTAAGGAAAGGTTATAGTATCATGAATGAAAACTAAAATAATTCATTTTTGTGTCTCTGTTGAACTGGGTATCTTACATCTAATTCTTGTTCAGCTTTGTGCCAAATAAACTGTGGAGTGGTGATAAATTAACCTGCCTCCCCAGGGTACAACAGTCTGATGTAGTGTTATGAGAAACTATGAATTGCTTGGCAACATTAACATTTGTTCAGCAGAAGAAAAGGGATCAGAACCCTTTGTGTTTTGGGTCTTGCTGGGCACCTGTCCATGAGTCAATGTTTTAGAAATGGCTCTTTCTCTTTATAGCTTTTTTTAATCACTAAAAGGAGCTGCCATCCCATAACTCTGGTTGTCTTCATTTCCAAGTGGAGAAAAATTCTTGAAGTTCTGGGCATATCTGTTTTGGTTATAAAGGTGAATCTAGTGACTTACTACCTTTGCTGTTTTGTTTGTGTATTTAAAATTTTTCCTTTTTCTGTGTTGCATTTATCAAGTGTCAACTTTTAGCTACTGTGCTTGCTTATCTTTTGTATGCTAGGCTTAAGGATCCTTTCTTACCACATTTTTTTGTTCCACATGTCAATGGTAGCAGGTTATAATTAATTCATAGTTGGTGTACTCTTTTGTAAACTAACTAGACTGAGTGTAGGAGGTATTTTCCAATATTTCTTGTTTAAGATAATCTCTTTTTTATGCAGAATATAAAGTCATACTAATCCCCATACAGCCTCTTTCACATCTGCCAAAACAGAAACGATTTTCAGTACAGAGCAATAACTTCCCTATTTTGACTTAAATTCTTTCATGTCTATGACCATGTTACCACTTTTGGTTATAATGTCAGCCTTATGTTCACCTGGTAGCTGCCATCGTTCCCAAAACGGTAAAGCCAAGTTTTTCATTCTAGACTAGGAGTTTGTGGCTAGATCCTGTGCCCTGTTCCCCCAGTGTCAGGATTGCTTTCTCTAGTTTCCCATTTCCTACAGTGATTGTCAGCTCTGACAGCAAACATCTTTTTTCCCAGTTTCAGGATAGAAGTGTTAGATGACTGATGTTTAAGAACTGACTTTCATAGGAGAGCGCTATTCAGTAGTTAGCAAGGAAGAGATGATCAGTAACTTGTCACTAATGAGTAGTTCAGAGATTTTTTTTTTTTGTCAAAATGAGGCCTAAACCAGAATTATTTCATTTTGAATGCAGCAGTGTCCAGTTAGAAAATTCTCACAGGGCAGCTGCTGCATTGCCTCTGTGATCTTGGTGGCCCTCTGCAATCTTGCTCCAGTTCATATAAGTGTCTGTCTCATGCCAAGGAGGCCTAAAACTGGATATTGAATCCCAGGTGTGATCTTTGGTAATATAGTTACACTGTCACAGGATCACCTTTCTGTATGGCATTTCACCTTCTCTCAAGTTAAAACTCCATTTTGGAGCTTCAGATGTGAAATACACACACATCTGTGGCACTGTAGGAATAGCGATCGCTGTTTATGAGAATTAAATCTATTGGACATTCACTCCTATTACTGAAAGTGAAGTCATGCACAGAATTTAAAAACTCAAAAAGACAAGGTTTTGGTTTATTCACCCCAAGTTTCACTATCCAATCAAATATGAACTAAACTAAATGCACTTTTTTTTTGGGTAATCCTTTCAATATCAGTATTTTTTCTAAGTGTTGTAGACCCACTTAGCTGGTTTATTAGTTTTGTGTACAATGACTAAGTTGTATTGTTAGCCTGTAACAGTCTTGTTTTTCAGGAATACTGAGTTAATGCATGTCTCCCAGAAATGTGCATGAGAACTGTGCAGCTAACTCACCATGTTCTTAGCAGAGAATAAACCACTTTGTCATGCATGTGATATCCCAGTAATATCCTGAAATAATGCCAGCTGTAAACATTTCTTAATTACTCAGTGGTGCAAATAATTCTTGTTGAACATCTTATTGGTGACAAGTACTGAAGAGTATCATGTATGATTACTTTTTTGTAGGATAAAAATCAATTACCACTGAGTTCAGATGTGTTATTACTTTCTGGAAGTTTTGTCCTATCAGTCAGACTTATTGTTAATTCTGATTTGGTCCAATTGTAGCTCTGCTGTACTGTTGTTTAGTATTCACATCAAGTCTGTTTCGTCCTGCCAGATGCTCCAGACTGTCCTAATGCTGCTCCAGGAAAATGTAAATTAGATATGGCATCTCTGCTCTGACTTCTAGTACTTTTAAAAAATAAATTCTTTTCTAAAGGCCTATTGTAAAACTCAATTGTATGAGCTATTAAGGAAGAATAATACTATAGTGTTTTTAAAAATAGTATGTTTATTATTTTTTTTTCCTTTAGTTTATGACTCATTTAATAGTCCATACTGTAGGGTATGGAGAAGATAACATAGTGCTTGTTTGTGTGTCTTTCAAGTCTAGCTGTCCCCTTTAGCTGTTAATAAAGGCCATGCGCTGTGACAGGATTCCATGGTCATTCCGGTAAGCAGGTCTGGGTTAAGATTTTCTTTCTTTTGCATGTGTAATCTCAGTCATCTCTGATTCTACGTAGATACTCTGTTTGTCATAGCTACTTCTGATGTGCTTGAAGACTCAACCATATTTAATCACAGTTGGAATTTTGAGATTGTAGATTTTCTGCAGAATATTTGGCTCTTTTAGGGCATAATGTCGATGGTGCTTCATTAACAAACTGCAAATCATTATCCACTTACCCTTCAAATCTTGTCTGGAAATTGAATGATTTCCAAGATCTTTCTTCCTTACACTAGTTTATAAATGCATTATAAAACACAAATGTGTTTTCAGAATTTCTACAGGTAAACTGAAAGGTGGGAGTTCAGATGGAAAAACTGAGGTCAACCATGTTCTTTCATTAGAAGTGCTCAATTTTAAATACTGAGAATATTATTTTTCAGAATCCTTGGCATTATGTAATTTAATACAGCTCTTTGTGTGAGTTTAAAGGAGGTTCTATTGCTTTCGGGCGCATCTGCAAGTGCTCTGCACTTCTGCAATCTCCTTTTCCCTTGAAATGATTTTGTTGTGTTTGGTATCTAAGTTCTCATATACAGTTTATCATCTGGTGCATACGAGCAACAATTGTTCTCGTATGAGTTAAGAATGAGCTTAAATTCACAAGGGGAGGATGGTGTATAATGGTCTAGTTAGGTCCTCGTGATCCTTGTTAGATTTACATGTACTCCCGTACTATTAGTGACAGATTGTTTTAAGTATCGGTGTTTTTAATTCAGTCATAAAGGATAAAGTTGTCACAAATAAATGCAGTCATAAAGCACAGAAGTCTTCTCAACCAGTTTTAACTGTTGGAAGATTATGTATCTGAGAATGCAGTTTGTCTTGCATATCTCTACGTGTGTTTACATCTAGATTAGTTGTGTTAGCTCCTGCTACTGTGAAATAAGTTTTAATCCGTGTAGTCAGTGGGATGGTGTCATCCTTTCTGAAGAATTTAATATTTGTATAGGTGAATTGTATCCACAATTTAATTTACAATGTTGACTAGATCTTTACTTAGTATAATGGGCTCTACACAACTGGCTTGCCTGTAGGCATCCAGACTTAGGTGAGAAGAATTCAGCTCTATTTTTTTATATTTGTGTAGGTTTCCTCCATGGCAAGAGGTGAACTAGCGTCTTTCTATATTCCTGTTTTTCTCTCTTAACTTTATTCACCTGGGAGTCCTGAAGGAACTTCATACTAAAATATTAAAGTGTGGGTGAGCTAATGTTACAAATAACCCTTGTGCCATAGGACCAACAGGTGTCAATATAGTTTTGGTGTATTTAAAAAAAAAAAAAGGAAGGTTCTAGTGGGGATGGAGGTGATTATTAGACCTTGTGGGTAGTAGAATGCCATGCTCATGGTGAGGAACTGTTGAAGGAGCTTGCAGAGAGGAGAAGCTTTCATATAGCTGGCAAATGAAATTAATTTTAGACAAATTGTTAGGTAACGCATCAGTGGGAAAGTAATTTAAAATGTGCTTGCGATAGTGCTGGGCTTAGAAGTACCCATTAAAATGTGGGAAGGGATCGTGGAGACATTGTCACGAGGTTTCTGAAACCATCAGTTCAGTATCCACTGGCAGCAAAAAGGCTAATGACATTGTCAGAGAACATGACACAGGGCATTGTTTTGCTGCCCTATAAAACTTGGCTTCCCATGGCTTTAAGTGTTGGTGCAGTTTTGGTCTCTCTGTTTTGACAAGGATGTACTGGGGTGAGAAACAATATATGTAGAAAAGCAAGTATTCTCTGAGTTCATCCCAGGTTCAGCTCTATAAGATCAGTTTTTTCTTAATACATGCTGGTAAACATATCTATCTTTAAAAGACATTCCTTGGGGGGGGGGAAAAAAAGTTGATAGTGCAATGCAAAAATAAATAATATAGCAGCTATTTTTTTTCATGTTACTGTTACAATTTTTATTGGTAATTCTCACAGGGATAAAAAGATAAATTTTCATTTGCTTTTTCATTCTTTGCATAGTGGTTTTTTTTTTGTTTAGTAGATGGCTGTACCCCAAGGAAAAGAACAGCTTGGATATTAAATGCTCTGTTCATGCATGACTTTGATTGCTCTACTCTTGCAGTGGGAGAGCTGGAATGACAACAATCACCATAAAGACACAAATTATTGGAAGCAATTGTTTTAGCTCAAATAACTGTCATTGTGTATAACAAAATTACAGGGGGTAAGCACAATAGAAATAATTGCTATGATTAAATATGAACAAAGTGCTTGATAGCAAAATAAAGCAAGAATACATTATTACTGATTAGGTTGCCAAAGTGCAAGGTAGCATTTTAAATTCACTAAAGATGAGCAGTCTTCAAGTTCTTTGTAACAAAAGACTGCGTATAATAAAAAACCCAGCGTGATAGATTTTCTCAAAAGGATCTTGCAGTCCTTTGGTTCTTGGTGCCACAACTTTAATCTCAAAGCCATGAACCTATTAGCATTCATGAAGCGAGTTCAGACTAATTCGCAGTGCTGAGTATTGCCCATATTACTTACCAAGATATGAAACATAATAACAAATTATATCCTTAGGCGGGCAGGCAAGGTAATGTTTCTGCTTGGTGTTGAAGGTCCTTTCTTAAATAAAAGGGAACAGAGGAAAGTTATGGCTAAGTTTTTTGTAACATATTTCTTCGCCTCTGTCACTTGGAATAGCTACACTTCACAAATGAAAGATCCTAGAAAAACTGGTATGGTTATATTCAGCATAGTTCATCTAATGCTGATTTTCTGTGTGTTGTGTTAGCAAGCACCAGACATGCTGAAGCTCTTTTGATGCTTCAGAGAAAACTGGATAAGGAGTTTGTATTTAGGATATCGTTAGTATTTGTTATTCCAAAACAGGATATTTAGAAAAGGTTTAGCATTTCCCTAAAGCTGCCTGCTGGTTTATGTGCAACTATAAAGTTAATCCCACAAGCTGAGAATCAAAGTAATTTTCTCTAATAATATCACAGTGAAATAAATTGCAAAATACATTCTGTAATAGCTTGTTTTGTTGCATAGATGTCCGTATATTTCTCATGCAGACTACAAAACATCAGAGAGAGAGAGAGGAAATTTATGAAGCAGACACTTAACCGCTCTGGGTATAAAGCCAAGTTCATTGTGTCTCTCAGTGCTGTGGTTTAACTCACTCTGCTAGCAGCAAACACCACGCAACTGTTTGCTCACTCTCCCCTCTCACAGGGATGGGGGAGAGAATTAAAGGGGTAAAAGGAAAAGACTCATGGGTTGAGATAAGAACAATTTAATAACTAAACTACAATAAAATTGAAAATAGTGATAATAATAATGAGAATAGTAACATGTACAAATACACAAATGAGTGATACACGTTGCAACTCCTCACCACCTGATGAGCAACACCCAGCCCATTCCCAGATAATGATCCCAGAGCATGGAGAGTCCCAAAACCACAATACTGGAAAAGAGAAAAGCCCGAGAGTCTGAGAGAGAGATCTCCAAGAGAGCGAGAGCGAACTTCTGCACTTCTCATCTGTCTTCCCCTCTACTCTGCTCTCATGAGACCCTACCTGTACTGTGTTCGGCTCTGGGGTCCCCAGAATAAAAAAAGACATGGACCTATTGAAGCGAGTCTGGGCCACAGAGATGGTCAGAGGGCTGGAGCACCTTCTACGAGGACAGGCTGAGAGAATTAGGGTTGTTCAGCCTGGAGAAGAGAAGGCTCCGGGGAGACCTGATAGCAGTCTTCCAGTACTTAAAGGGGGCTACAGGAGAGGTGGGGAGGCACTCTTGATCAGGGATTGGAGTATGTCATGGGTTAACCCAGGAGAGAGTGGTAGGATGAAGAGTAAAAAAATTTAAGCTGAAAGAGGGTAGATTTAGATATTAGGAGGAAATTTTTTACTGTGAGGGTGGTGAGACACTGGAACAGGTTGCCCAGAGAAGCTGTGGATGCCCCATCCCTGGAGGTGTTCAAGGCCAGGCTGGATGAGGCTTTGAGCAACCTGGGCTAGCAGAGGGTGTCCCTGCCCATGGCAGGGTGGTTGGAACTAGATGATCTTTAAGGTCCCTTCCAACCCAAAGCCATTCTACGATTCCATATACTGGTCATGATGTGTATGATATAGAATATACCATTGGACAGTTTGGGTCTCAGTCCTAAACCTAAGGTCAAATCCTAGGCTGCTCTCCCTCCCAGCTTCTCCTTCACCTGCAGACACTGACACAGCAGAGAAGCTGAAAAGCCCTTGACTGTCCTGAGAGCAGCAATAAACATCAGGATGTTATCAGCCTTCTCAGCACAAATCCAAAACACAGCCTCACACTAGCTACGATGAAGAAAGTTAATTCTGTTGCAGCCGAAACAGTGTATGCATTCCACATGGCTCTGAAATTTGAGGACCTCGAAGAAACTTTACAGAAACTGGTGGTTGACAATATAACCAAAGAAGGGTAGTGTTTGGTCAGCATATTTTAGAGAGTTGTATAGTGCATATGAGGTGTCAATAATTGCTTCAAGAATCACTTAAGTTTTCTTTGGCTATGAAAGAGAAAGTCCTGCATGGGTGTACTTAACATTAGGAAGGTATTATCTCTACTTTCATGCAATTTACTGGACTGCAGGAAATGAAAAGATAAGGAAGAATTTTTACTATTACTGTTCTTTTCTGTGTGAAATCACCTGCTCTTTTTAAAAAGCTGTTACACTTTTGTTGTCCTCTCCTTGGCACTCACTTGTGCTGTGATTTCTAGTGTTGCCCAGGCTATTAAATATCTCAGCTGACTACTTGTATTTATTGAGAAGGCTTGGAAGAGATTGTGCTTATATGTCATCTCAAGACCTCTTTCATTACCAATTTTTTTGTTTCCTCTGCCTTTCTTTTTCTGATCACAAAGTTAATTTGTTTGAAGTTTCTACGCTGCACAATAGTTTAAAATCTTTCATTTCTTTCATGTGCAATTTCGCCATGGAAAATAGGAGTTTCACTTAAGTGGCTATCTAATTTCAGTTTCCTAATATAAAAATTAAATATTTTTTAAAAAATATCCACCATAAATGGTGTTAAAATTAAAAAAGCATGGAAAAATTTTAAAGGAAAGGGCCTGTTTTAATATTTATTGATGTTTTACTTGTAGAAGTATTGGGACTGAAACATTGGTCCTAAGAATGTGTTTTGAAAGCATGAAAATTTATAAAAACAAATATGATTTTCAACTTTTCTATCTAAACAATTCTTTCTTCCACGTTTAGTACCTGTAGGTTTACAAAGCTAAACTAAACTCTTTTTTGCTGTTCTCCATTTTGATAAAAGTCCTTTTGAGTCGATTTGGTCTTGTATTGGGCTATTTTTGCATGGGGGGGTGCTGTTTAAATTTGGAACAAAGGAATTGTTTTGATTTGAATGTTTACTCTTTTGTTTATAGATGACTGTGAACTTTTTCTAGTTGAGATTTTCGTTATCTAGTTAGTTACTTTTTGAACTCTTAAGGTTGCACCAGAATGTTGTGACTAGTTTAAAGAAACTAATGTTACTTAAAATGCAAATTAGTTTGACCTTAGATTGATCTAGAACATACAATGAAGTAGTTTACTGCAGCTCATAATTCAGAATTGAATTTCTTACCACACAATAGCTTTTTTAAATAACAAAACTGGGTAATTGACTATGTAATTGTAGTTCCCTTAATTTCATAGTTCCATAGCCTTTTCAGAAGATTACACTTTGGTTTTGATCACAACCTTTGTAATCAATATAGAGCTGTAATGGAGCAAACTATAATGCAAAGGAAGAAGATCCTGAGACAATACTGGTAATTTTACTTGCTCTTTAATAGCGGGTGCTGGTATTGACTGCAGCACCACTGCAGAGAGCTGCAAAGGAGGTGATGTATTTGCCTCACCTCTGCCTTAGTGAGAAGAGGAGAAATGATGTAAAGCTTAAAAGAGTCTGTTGGGGATTTGGGAATTTCTGGAGCTCAGGCAAGGAAGGAACATTTTACAAGGAGACGTTGTATCTGGAGAAGTGGGGACAAACAGTTGAATGGCAAGAGAAAGATGATACGTTCATTTTTTTCCTGGAGACCTGTTACTTCAGGAGTCAGGGAGTGCTGATGATGCTGGAAATGTTTCTTTCTGATCCCAGTGACCTCTTTTCCCTCATAATCAACTGGTCTTCACACAGAGACTAAAGCAGATTAATATGACTGTTACGATTTTATGTGCTAAGCTGATTGATGCGTGAACTGGTTGTCTTGGATCGACATCTTGCTTTACATGTGCAAAATTTTTTTCTTCTGAAGAAAACTTTTTTTTTTTTGTGGTTCTGCATTAAAAAATTTAATTGCATTATCCGCTATGCTTATTTGGAGATTAAGAGACAAATTGAACAGTCTACTTCTATGTTGTTCTTGTGGTTTTGAGACAACAATTTTGGACCTTACATTTTGCAATTGGATATCTCATTTAAAAAGCCTGCTTCAGGGTCTGAGCTTTTCTTAAGTGGGAAACAAACATTCTACAGTAAAGTGATGGTTAAGCTCCTGTGATTAGTCACAAATAACTTGTTTCATTGATACAGGCAATAACTTCTTGGCCTTCTAAGAGGCAAGAAAGATTCAAAACTGAACAATGCTTTTCCCTATAACAGGCATTTGAATTGATTTTTCAGCTCCTCCTGTTGAGAATTGGATTAGTTTTTATGTACTAGAATTCCTTTCCGAAGTGTGTAATGCAAGAGATTAGTCTGAGGAACCTTTTTTTTTTTTTCTTTGTTTTTCTTCCAACGTTCTATGCTTTTGCACATTTCTGTCAGGCCTTATACTGTCATAGCCAGCAAGTTCTATCCATTCCAGGTTGTTCATAGGGTATGTATGGTGGTTTTCAACTTTTATTTTGAAATCTCAAGTGCTATAGTTCTGTACTAGAACTACTCCATATACTTCTTGTGAGTGACTCCCAAAATGTTAAAATAATACATGAGGAGCCCCTGGACAAGGGCACAAATCTCGTGTGGCTTCCAGTCTTACGGTCCTCAGCAGCACAGTCTGCATCTTGAGCTTTTTAGTCCAGGGCTTTGCTGTCTCCTGAAGTTTTTCTGTAAATGGTTGGGTACTACTACAATCCAGGACACGTGAGAATATTTTTTAAAAAAATATGAGAAGATCAATTGTTTGAAAAAAATGTATTTCAGTGTAAAATTGAGAGCTCTTTTCAAGACTGTGTCTTCACAGTACAGAAATGAAGGCAGAAAAAACACAACTGGGCTACACTGCACGGTGCTGACAGTGGTACAGTTGCTGCAACATCTGAATTGTCTTGTTTAATTACCCTGTGTTTATACTGTAATGCTCTATGATCAGATAGTAATTATGTATTGTGGATCAAATTGCAATCATGTTTCACTTTCCATCTCATGTCAGTGATATTTCGTTTATGAGAAAGCTGAAAGCTATAATGTAATTGTAGGGTTTTTCTGTTCCATAAATGCTGATGCTATCAACAGATAATAAAAAACTTAACAACTAATTAAAATTTTCATTTATTTTAGCAAAAATAATCTTTCTAGCTATTGGCCTGATCCCAAGCCAATGAACTGAATGAAGGGTTTGGGACTGAGCCTTCATGTGTTTTTTTTTTTTTTTTATACATCCGAGGCACAAACTGGGTGAATAAGTCTGTGAGCTGTAGCAGTTTCTTGAGGACCAATGGGAAAAGATAAGAGAAGATAAGAGAAAGATATTCATTGTAGTGAAGGGGCAAGAGTCATAGTGCATGTAAGGTGACGTGTCAGAAAGGAAAATATTCAGCAGATACTGTAAATACAGGCATGGAAGTGGACTAGTGCAAACAACAAAATGCTGTTGATCTCAATGTAGTTATCTGGAATTTCTTCTGAAACTATCAGTGGTTTAACTTTGTAAAACCAACACACTTTGTATTAAACTGCAGTTCTGTAATCAGTAACTTCATCTTTATTGTGGTACAATACCAGAGCACATAAAGATACATACGATTGGGTCAAATATCAATTAGAATTTATTCCTAAACTTCATTCTTTTTTGCATCAAAATTTTGCTATGAGCTAAGAGAAAATACATTCTACACAGATCCAAGGATTTATTGTCTAATTAATATTTTATGAGTATAATTAAAATACAATGCAGTTGTTATTAGTCCAGTTACAGTGATATTAACATTTGTAGTCTAAATGAATTAATACAGAAAATCTATATGTAATGTGAAATTACTATAGACAGTGTAGGGTTACTCAGGAGGTAGTTAACATATATTGTATTCACAGAACTAAGCTAGGACAAGTTAGGCAAAAGTCAATTTGACTGTTTAGTGACTAGAGAATTGTTCTTGCATTTAAACCAAGCTAAAATCAGCTCAGGCTAATATGGGTCTGGACGAGTTGGGGATGCCCCATCCCTGGAGGTGTTCAAGGCCAGGCTGGATGAGGTTTTGAGCAACCTGGGCTAGTGGGAGGAGTCCCTGCCCATGGCGGGGGGTTGGAACTCGGTGATCTTTAAGGTTCCCTCCAACCCAAACCGTTCTGTGATTGTGAGTTCACTACACTGCTAGGTCTGTACAAAGCCTGTGGACTTTTTTCTGGTCATAGCAAAATAGTATTTAGTGGGCTATGTTGTTTAATAAAATTATATTTAAAGATATCACTATGGAGGCTAACTAATTGTATGCAAAACTGTTGGAAAAAAGTTACTTTAATTGTATTGGTGCCTTTAAAGACCAATTTCTGTTTATTCACAGTACAATTCTGTGCTATGTTTTTGTAGCAACAGACCTGACTTTTAAAATGTTCTCCCAGGTTCTCATATTACAGTTTTCTGTAGGGATGTGATATATTAATGGGAGAACTGAACATTACATTGCACTGTTGGAAACCAGATGTTAGTTTTGAGGCTTCATCAATGTCAAATCTCGTTTTTGTGTTTTTAATGTAGGCAGTTTTTGTTTTCCCTGTTCTACATGAAAGTTGTCTCTCCTCCATGAAGTATCAATACAAGTGTGTATGCTTTTATCTAATGAAGATGTAAAACATGGTGCTTATACCCTCTTCATTGTGCCTTATCTGATGGCCACTGAGCTGGTGATGCATGTACGTGCTGGGAAAATTAGATGTTCCTTTGTTACCATCTTCTGTTCTTGCCACCTACCTATTTGTCCACGTGCTCTCAAGAGATATCCTAATTATTAGGTACTTTGGAGTTCTAGAGAATTAGTACCATTTAGTACACATATGGCTCATTACAAATGAGTCTGGTTTTGCTTGAAGTTCTTACAGTGTAGTTAGTGCCCCTTTCCCCTGTTGCTGACTGAATGGGTCAGGCTCTAGAGACAAAGGAACACTCTCAGGTCATTTACAAAGAATCTGTATTATGATAATTAGACATAGACTGTCTATGATAGTATAAAATATGGAATTTTATGGTGTTAATGATGTTAGTGTTGACAGTGCCTGGCTTTCAGAATTGCATGTATGTTACAACCGTCCAAATTTATTAAGTCTTCTAATGTGGTGTAAAGGCCGTAATTCCAGCGTGTTAGATTCCTTTCACTCTCTTTATTTTATGAGTATACAAAAATCAGGTTAGAGAAAATATGCAGTCTGTTAAACCTTCATTCGCTATACTGTCACGCTGAAGAAAGTAAATGCTTGTGTTACCAAGTTAATACAAGTACTTCTTGTGCACTTCAGTTTAGACTTTATGAAGTTAATCTTTATTCTGTCTTACTTTGTTTTCAATATTGCCATTTAAATTACTTGTGCTCTTCTAACCTGTCCGTGCAACTTGATGTACTTCATATGGTCAAATTATTTTTATTCTAAGCTGATAAAGTTTTTTTTGCTTTTGAAAATACTGATCTTCCAAGTGTTTGTGTGTATATGTATGTGTGTGTACAGTGTATGTGTTATTTTATGCCTCTTTCCAGACATTCTTTACACCAAGGAAAAACAAACAAAAGCAAACCTCGAAAAATCTAGAAAAACTGAGATATATAGCACCTGTGTATAAGCAGTTCCATTATACAGGTAAATAACAAAATCATCTTCCAAAACATGAAAGGAAATCTAGAATCACAGGACAGCAGAGGTAGGAAGGCACCAATGGAGACTGTCAGCCCTGGTCCCCTGCTCAGAGCGGGGCCAGCGAGAGCAGGCTGCTCCAGGCCATGTCCAGGTGGGTTTTGAATATCTCCCAGGATGGAGACTGCACAGCCCCTCTGGGTGACCTGCTCTGGTGTTTAACCACCCTCACAGGAAAGGTGTTTTTGCTTATTTTCAAAAATAAATTCTTGTATTTCAATTTGTGCCTACTGCCTCCTGTCCTGTCACTGCGTGGCATTGTGAAGACTCTGACTCTATATTCTTTACTTCCTCCCATCAGATATACATACACATTGACAAGATCCCCCTGAGACATCTCTTCTCCAGGATGAACAGTCCCTGCCCTCTCAGCCTCTTGTCACATGAAAAATGCTCCAATCCCTTGGTCATCTTTGTGGCCCTTTGTCAAATGTGCACCAATATGTTAATGAACTATCCAGGTATACATCCTTGGGATACAAAAATACCATTTTAAAATGCATTTAGGTGGTCTAAGAGCAAATTTTATTTAGATTACAGTTTTACTTGTTCTCAAAGCTACTTCAGCACTTTGAAAATTCAGCCTAATACTCTGAGACATTTAGAATAACGAGAATGCCTAAGAAGATAGGGTCAGAATGGTAAATATGAGATTTAGTTGAAAAAGGAGTGCATTTTTAAGTCCCAGTATTTGCTGTATAAGACTATGAGCCACAACTCAATGGAACAATGAACATAAATAAATCAATGTATAAGCCTGTGGAAGATGACACCTTGGTTAGTGAGAGAGGTGTCTACACCAGGTAGCTAGTTTTACATATAAACATAAAAACTTTTGATATTTATGGCCATCCATCCAAATAGTAAGTATTTAATATGGTAGAATGTGTCTAAATTATAAATTCTCTGTTGTATTTCTGTATTTATTGTCTAGATTTACAAGATGGATAAAATTTTAAGGAATGAAAGCCTACAATTAATACAGCCTATATCTGATTACCTGATTTTCTGAAGTGCTGAGCCACTCAACAAATGTAATTGAAGTGATGTGTGGTTGGTGATTGGCATTTCTAACATCCAGCAGATGTTTGAATACGGATTTCATAGTTTAGTTACTGATATCTGTCAGAAAGAAAGGAAGAAATTTCTTTCTGTATTCTTTTTTTTTTTTAAATTACTGTGAGGTTATTCAACAAAATTGAAGCATCCACCCAACAAGACAGATGTAATCCCTCAGCTTTGCAGTTATTTGGAAATGTTTTTAAAATCAATGCACACACTGAGCAGCAGAGGTGATAGAAGGACTCAACTCTTACAGAGTGGTTGCAGCTGTTGGAATCATGTCTATCATCATGTTTTACAAATGCTTGTAGTTTCTGAGTAGTTCCTAGCAGTGAAGAGTGGGTGATTGCTGTCTGTACCTTCTTGTGCCATTAAACAGGACCTGGAGATCCATCGTCCTGGTCTGCTCTAGCCTGCTCTTTCTATTTCTCCCATCCCGTTGCAGAGGGTCAGGCCTTCCCCTTTCCACAACACTTTTTTTCCTTTAACTGCTGATTCCTGTTGCTTTGAGACCTAGACAGGCAAAAATCAGTCCTAGAGCTGGATCTGTTAGTTCCTGGTTTTGTAGGCAATGGAAATGGTGTTGCAAGAGTGAACTGGGAAACTTTTTACTACCAAAACCCGTCATATTTTCTTCGTGGGTGCTGGCATCTTCTCTAAAGTAACAAGTGATAGGACAAGAGGAAATGGCCTCAAGTTGTGCCAGGGGAGTTTTAGATATTAGAAAAAATTTCTTCACTGAAAGAGTGATCAAGCATTGGAACAGGCTGCCCAGGGAAGTGGTGGAGTCACCATCCCTGGAGGTGTTCAAGAAACGTGTAGATGTGGTGCTTAGGGACATGGTTGAGTGAGTTAGGGGGTGTTGGGTTGATGGTTGGACTTGATGATAATTGAGGTCCTTTCCAACCTTAATGTTTCTGATTTTATGAGTTGCCTGTAACCATACAGAAAAGGCTCAAAATTGCAGGCTTCAAAACTTTTCAAAATTTGCTGGTTTGATATGTGTTAGAACTGTATAACATTTTAGTTTATTTTTTTTCTGAATCATGGAGATCTATCCTATCTAGTTTAAATCACAAGACCAGACTCATTCAGCTCAACACTAGACACCTCTCATGCTAAAATTAGGAGCATCAGTACTGTCAACTTCCTTTGAAGGGGACAAATACAACTTCAGATCCTAGAGGGACTAATTTCTGCTTTGAGGGCTGTGGCCTCTTGTATGTAGTCATGCAAAGTAGTGGTTGCAACAAGAAGTTTGAGAATACTAATAATTAGTAAAGTGACATACATGACTGTGGACAGAAAAATACACAAACATTTCATTTTTAAAATACATCTAAAACATCCTCAAGGTTGTCTTCTCTATATAAGCATGTTTTGTGTTTTTTCAAAATATCTGATGATGAGGCAGATAGTATGTATAGGTGCTTCTTGAGGCTGATTCAGTCTTCCAAGTTCAGCCCAGTTAAACTCTGTACAGAAATGTACTATCAGGCATGTGAAAACTTTTCTTTCATCTTATGCTTGTTTCTTAGTGGGACCAGATCTTAACGTGGTCCACTTTTCATTGCATGATGACTCATTTCTGCTATTTTCTCTTTTTTAATACAGTGTTCCCATTTTAATTCGTTTAAAAGTTACTGGATGTTGTCAGATGGTCCTGACAAAAACAAAAGAGGATGGTTTGTCTTGCTTAAAGTGGTGTGTGCTGGAGTGCCTCAGCCACAGATCACCGAGCTCTCTGTAATTTGTTCTGCAATAATATGATGAAATTATTTTCCAAAGGCATTTCCACTGTGGAAAATTGACACTGGTGCTTCACATGTGTGCATCATGTCTGTAGAGCATCTTACAAACATTAGTTAGGTAAACACCACTCTTATGGTAGATAAAGTATTAGTAAAATACTACTGGTCTTGCAGGTTAGAATGCCCTCAGAAAACAGTGTCAGTTGAAATATATGATGATGTTGATTACTCAGTTAACCACAAAGTTGACCTAAAATGTCATGCTGTACTAAACCATTTGTTTTGCATCCACGTTGAAGTGTATCTGTCTGAAATGAATATTAGGTTCAAATATAATAACGATATAATGAAAATACATGTGATTGCATACTGCAACTTTTGTCTAGAGGAAAGAAAAAAAATGTTTTTCTATTAGTATCCTGGGGTATTCCAGATCCCTGAGGATTTATTTTTATTCTTCAAGTTACGCTGCTCTATGTCTGACACTTAGGTTAAATGCTGTCATTCAGAGACTTGTCTTCAGTTATCCTTGTGCTAATACATGTAAGTCATTTAAAATTTCTGTTCATCTCTAGGAAGCAATTTATGATTTGATGACCTGTCTAATTGGTATTTAGATTTGACTGTATGAAAACAGTCTGACGTTCAGATTTAAACAACTGATATTTTTTGTGCAGTGTGCCAATAAATTTATTTTATTAGTTTGTCTTATGCAACTGTGGGTGATCAGACTGTGAGGACAGCAGTCTGCTTATTTAGATGCCGTAATGTAGAGACACAATACTAGGGACATTTAATATTGATTATTTTTGAGAACCTGATCTTGAAAATTTGGCTACAGCAAATATGTAGGATGAAACCTTTTTGCACTGATTTCAGTTAATCTTTCTCCAGTTCAGTATACGTCCAGGCCAACTGTGAAGTAATAATTTTAGTCTGATTTCTTCAAAAGTCCATAGTATTTGATTTTTTTAATTTAAATTGTCCATTTGAGCAATTATCAGTGAACACTGCTACGTGTTCTAAGGTCATACTATAGTGCTTTGTATTTCATCCCATACTTGGCTTTTTTTTTTGTTAACAGAACTGAGTGAGGTCAGCTGTAAATGTTCCAGTCTGTACAAGAATATGATGAGGTAGCATGAAACTTGTTAAAATTTAGAGTATTTTTCATCCAGTACTGTAAAGTATTCAGTTAATTCTAGAACATCCATAGAATATAACATACATACATGATTATGAAGGGCTATGGCCTTTAAATTTATTTGCGTTATTTTTATTTATTCATTTGGCAAGGTGAAACTATTTAGTAAAAACAGTTATAAAGCTTTTAGAACTTCTGAATATGTACCTGTTGAGAAAATAAACAGATTGTATCTCATTCCTGAACGTGCAGAAGCAAATCTCTGTTGGACGTCGTGTGTGACATGTGTATTACCAGTTGTCCTTAGCCAAACTTCTTTTAGGATACAAGCTGGAGAGTTACTTGAGTTGAAATTCAGTGTAGCCAATGGAGGAGCAGAAGAGGCAGGATAAGTATCATCCCTAAGGTAATTCTCAAACTGATAACTATATATTGAATTACATTTTAGAAGAAAATCAGACAAACTTCAGCTTCTTGGGCTTTACATTGATAGCGGTTGTTTTTCAGTTCTTCCAAGTTCTACTGCACTATTTTTACAAAGAGTTACTGGGCCAATAGTTCTGATGTAAAAAGTGTGCTTCTTTGGATAGCATTTGATTGTCACCATTCTGCAGCTGCTGCATCACACATCACGTATGTAAGACATGACTAAGCAGTGTTACGGTGTTGATTACAGCTTGTCAAGCATGTCAGGCTGCTCCTCTATACTTAACTGAATTCTAATAGTATGGGTCTCCAGCAACACCACTAGATTTCAGAAGTTTCTATTTTATACTGTTTTAAACTGTAGTATTGTACAGGTGTTTCTTTAAGTTGATTATTGTAAAATCACGACAACAGGAAAATATTTTCTTTAAATTGATTTTTGTTTTCCTGAATGAAGTTCTTTTGGAGCCTTTTTCAATGTTGTTTCTGAAAGGTTTCATTTTTAGTGCACAATTTTATGGGCAGTTGAACAGTAGTGTAGAATAGACTACCTTTTTATTTCTGACACTACAATACAAGTCTAACAGACAAACTCGCTTAGCATTGAAGGAGGTAACTCTTTTTGTCTTGAAGTACAAGTAGTGCATCTTATTTTAGCCTCATATGTTTGATTATAACGTCTGCAAGGCAGGGTCTTCTACATAATAGGTATAAACAGCTTGTAAAAAATAGCACGATGCTGCATCAATTTTATTCTATGATAGGATTAAAAATAAAATTGCCTCCTTCTTGCATTCTTTTGATGTTTTTCTGTTGATACGTATTTACAAGAAAATTGTACTGAAGTCAAAAGTGAGATTCTTATTCACCTGAAGGTGTGAGAGGTTTTCTGGAAGGAAATAGATCTGTATGGAATAAATGCCATATAACAACACTATAAATTTTAGCACAGTGAACTCCTGACATAGTGATATTATAGGTAGGTGTCCAAATATTAATCACAGTGTCTTACCTTATTATTGCATTCATTATCACTCTGATATTTTCTTTCATTGAGAATCATTACTTTCTCTTTTGTTTCACCTCTTTCCGTCTCCATTTCTTATTACTGCAGCTAACCCCGGACTTGCAGAAAAGCAGTGCTACAGCAAGAACCTGAATCAGTCAGTGAACTGTTGTTTTCAACTATTCATACTGATGCCGCTTCATAACTGTTAGACTCAGTATATTGAACTGAGAGTGACGAGTCTACCAGCATTAAAAGTGGTTTCTGTTGCAATGAAAAAAAAAGGAAATATGTTTCTCTTTACTGATGTTGAGAAGATGTGGGCAGAAAGCCATTTAAACTGCTATAGAACTGCATGATACACTGCTCTTGACAGGCTCTCTGGGTGCATCATCTTGCTGCCTCTGCAACTCCTCTTCAGATGTTTTCTCCTCGCTGCTTCTTTTGATTGCTTATTATCTAGGGAGGAAATTAAGCCATGTCTTTCTATCACATTCCTTTAGATTTTATTCTGAAATTTTTTTTCAGAAAATTCAAGCTGGCTTGTCAAAGACACTTTAAAAAGTTAATTTATTAACCTCCTTCAAGAGGAAACTTAGGGTAAAGATTGTTTTATTTTACTTAAAAGTGCTTTATTTAGTAAATTGAATAACAAGATTGCAAGAAAAGCTGGAATTTATTTACTCCTTTTTGACATCATGGAGAGAGACAGAGGGAACACATTACCTGATTATGGATGGAATAATGCAACCTATAAGTAATTAAGTCTTAAGCTCTGTTTGCCAAAATGTCTTTGGCAATGAATTTTGTTCCATTGCTTCATTATATGTTGCTTCATATATTTTAAAATTGCAGGCAGAGATTGTACTTTAGACAGAAAACTATCCACGGTGCTAATTTGCACCTTGCAGTAATGCATTTGGTTTTAATTTTAGTTTGCCCCATTCCGGAGCAAAAAATTTAGCAGAACTAAAGCAGATAGCTTAGGAGGAAGTTGTGTTGAACTGGTTTTGCTATGGGAGTTAAAGACAAAACCAGAAGACTTCAGCCTTCTATGAAGGATGTCTCTCTTAAATGTTAGGTGACCAAGTGTGGGTGCACACATGTACAATGTTGCATAAATAGGTGTGTAGTGGAATTTCATTTGTGTTAAATCTGTCAGTGAAATGTCAACATCTAAGATATAGCCTAGGTCATTAGGGGACAGAGGTGGGCAATTGTTTTGGATCTTATGCCCTTTGTATTTAATATTTTCTCTGACACAGGTTTAAAAAGAGGGCAGACTATACTTATTTCCCAGACTGTTTTCTGGCTTCATGCCTGGCACTGTCCTGGGAAATGGGAGCTGTCAAGCTTGACTTCTCTGAGATGTGGATATTGGACTGAACTCAGCTCTACAGGAAAACATTAAGCACTATCGAAGTAGATCTTTGTTTCAGGGTCTGGAAGGGGCATAAACATGAAGAAGACGGAATTCAGGATTCCAGAAAGATTCATGTGAGTAGTGGGATTTTAGGTGCTCAGGTTAGCTGCTGTGATAGCACTTGTGGATTTGTGTAGCAGAAAACCAGCTCCTCGTTGGGGCCTTTGTCCCAGCTGGCCAGGATTTCACAATGAGTGATGCTATCCTTTGGTATCACCATCACATAGGTAGTGCTAGTTGAAAAAGAAGCATGGTCAGTTTGAGGGACTGTCTGAATTGGCTTATGCTTTTCAGAGGGATGAGATTTTCTCATAAAACCTCTTCTCCTGCAGAACTGAACCACAGTATTTTTTCCGAAGTTCAAGGGAGAATGTTCTCTGAAAGCTGTATCTAATATGAGTCCACACTGAAATGGATATATTGGAGCCAATGCCTGTGTTCTGTGTCTCCTTTCAGGTGTCCTTTTATGTTGAACTTTGGGGTAACAGAATAGTTTACATAATGAGAAAGAAAATCCTATTATCTTGAATAGTGTATTGTTTAATTATACTGCTAAGTAAAAACATAATACCTAATTCAAATTAAAGTTTGCTTAATGATTTTCATCTGAAATCTTACCTCTTTTAGAGACTTTTTTTGAGGATGAAAGGAAGATTAAGTTTAAACATTATCAGTAACTGTTGGGAAAAAAAGAAGTTGTGTTTTTTTTCCTATGGAATATTTGATAATTATTGTCTAAAGAGCTGCAGGATAGACATTAGCACCATGCTTCACACTCGTCTCAGATGAGCCATAACTGGAAGCATCCTCACTTGACTTGCCAGGTTTCTGCATCTTTATTTGGAACACTACCTGCAGGCATAATTTTTACTTTGGGTAACTGATACTTGCAAGGATGTTGGTAGCAGTAGTTGTGATGCCTGCTAGTTTAAAAATGGCATTATAGTTCAGTAATACCTTGCCCTTGATATTTAGTATTGCTTTTTATCCTGTGGGAGTCCATACTGCTTCATAAAGTATATTTACACATAATCACTTCACTGTCTATTTAAAAAATTACCAAAGGATTATGGTTTCCTACAGGAAGAAAACTGTCCCTAAAACAGAATGCAAAGCATTTGAGGATAGCCAGAAAAAGGTGTAACACTGGTTCAGTTCCTCATTTGTTGTGTAAGCACATGAACAATTACGAGTAATGCTCTTTGGTATCAGAGTTCCAGCATAAGCATTAAAGCTCTAACAGCTACTGCAATGATACTAAAGCTTATCATTTTCATATTGTTTTTATCACTGTCGAAGCGCCTTACAAAGGAACTCGCTATTATTGTTGCCATCTTGCAGATAAGGAAGCTGAGGCATGGGGAGGGGAAGTGATATGCCTAAAGTGACCTAAATGACCCTGTGTGAGTGAAACATGCTGAAAACAGGTTTCCTGTGCACAAATTAAATGCTTTATTTCTAAGAATATGGCACCTTCCCTTTGTGTATGGAGATGCAAAATTACAGAACCTGCAGTCTTGAACATTACAACTGTAGGGGATTTATAAGCTGTTTGGGAGATCATCTTGTTCTGGTCCTTTTACAGTACCGAGTATCACTTTCGTTGACCATTTCTTTACGCCAGCTGCACTGCTTGTCTCCTGATAGACTGCAAAAATGTTAATTTTCCAGTTTGTAGTCCATCAAGATGCTTTCTGCTGCTTTGCTGTCTTTCCTACTCAGCAAAGTGCTTCTTTGGCAACCTGCGTCTTATGACTCCATCCCGTGCAGATCTGTCAGATCACTGGCTCTCACAAGTACTGTTTTTAACAGAAATTTATTGACATGAAGACTGCCTGCTGTTTTATGTTGACCATTAAGGGGCAAGAAATTAAACTGCTTCATTCTTAAGTAAGAAGCTGATTTGAAATGTAACTTTCTTTGCCAAGCTTGAGAACAGTAGAAAACGTCTGTTTCAGAAAACTGCTTCCTCAGAAGCCATAATGAGACTTTTATGCCTGTATCATTTGTATGTTGACAACCGACACAGGTTTTTAAATGTTTTCTTTCTTTTAGAAATGTTGAAATTGAGCTGTGTTTTAAAAACCCTTCAGAAAATCTGAAAATTCTGCTGGCAAAACCTAAATGAATCAGCAATTTGGGGATCTTGAGTAAAAAAAAAAAAAAGACATATCTTGAATAATCTTCTGAATCAAGAGTAAAATTAAATATTTGCCAAACTTCATTCACCCAGCTTCTTTGGGTGATCTAATTAAAAGCATTATGTTTAGAAAAAGAAATTGAAAAGTAATTTTGTAGGTGAAAACTATAAACCCAGTGTTTGGGACACTTGAAGTGGGATTTAAGCCTCAGTCCCTTGAGGAGAGCATCAATCCCAAATCCCTCGATTCGTGTGTAACCGCTGTAAGCATTAGGTTATTATTTTCCCTCTCCCATCAAGTTGAAAAAATGATTGTGAGCTCCTTGAAAATTATAGCTAAAGGACAGCATATAGCAGTACAGGCTTATGATATGCAGTCACATATTTGTGTTGAGTATTGATGTACTTGGGTCACAAAATATTAAGAATGAATGTTAAGGAGGGTGACCCCTTCTCTTGGGCATGCACAGCCTGCAGTGGGCGGTTCCAGACATCTGGTGAAGAGTGACCTGTGCGGTAAGCCCCAGCC
Organism: Syrrhaptes paradoxus; assembly: GCA_013400615.1. NCBI lineage: Eukaryota > Metazoa > Chordata > Aves > Pterocliformes > Pteroclidae > Syrrhaptes > Syrrhaptes paradoxus. The sequence goes on along the minus strand of VZTO01017084.1, from coordinate 173,120 downwards.
TGCATCCAGCACAGCTGCCTGGACTCTGGGAGAGGACAGTGCTTCGGACACACGCTGCACCTGAGTTGCTCAGTGCTGAGCTGCAGGCAGGTGTGCGTTTGGCAGTCCAGTTTTCCTACATAGGGAAGCAAGCTGCTCTCTCTGAGCTTCACTTTGCGAGGTGTAATGCCAACAAATTAAGATTAAAAACATCTGCAGATGACTGGTTTTTGATGGATTGGGACTGCAGGCCATAATTCAGTACTTAATCTGCCTAAGCCTGTCAACACAGGGAGCTGAACCTCAAGAAGCTACTGCACGTGATTCTCTCCAGGAAGCCAAGGCACTTGGCAGCTTGTTTTTTCTATATCATCAATCAACACAGCAGGCTTGAACTAACTTGTGTCTGTGACACCAGCTGTTGCAAAGTGTTATTTTGGAAATACATTGGTCATCCCACTGCAGCGTGATTGTTATGTTTTTATGGGCATTATTTTTTAATTTACTTTTGATATATTGCAGTAAATTCATGAGTTATTGATTAGCGTGTCAGTAATAATACAGCACGTATGCAACAGGTCCTGATCATACCAAAAACCTCTGTATTTTCACAGCCCAAAATAAGCAGGCCAATTCAGATACTTAAAACCTACATGAGAATCTAAGCATTTGTTTTTTATGAAAAACTTATATCATTGTGTGAAATTAGAGTGTGGCTTTTCATTTGAAAGTGACTAAATTTCTCTGGGGACTGAAGTATTTGGTTTGTAAGACACTTAGCATTGCTGTTATTTAAATAATACAATGCATCATCTGAAGCTATCAATAAGCAAGAATGAATATATTTTTAAGCCTTTTTACTTAAAAAAACCCCTGTGCTTATTATCACTGTTAAAATATCAGTGTTAATCCAGCTTTGAATCATGATCAAAAGTCAGTGATTTAAATTAATCTGGACTTAAGTGTGATGTCAGCCCACTTTCATCACTGTTACTTTGTGCTACAGGGATGTTTTTTATGAGACATTATCATTTTCTAGGCTTAAAGAACATAATTCATGTCATCTTAAGTGATCATTTCATGTTTTTATCAGTTACAGGAAGCTTTTACTTTCCCTACTAGCTGTAGGATTTTTACCAGCCTCCAGGTAGAGTGTGACCCATTAACCAATGTTTTGTCCAGTGAGTTTTTTACCCATCTGGTTCCTTCCATCCAAATACAAGAATATTGTGGCAGACAGTGTCAAAGACCTTTCTAAAGGTGAGGTAAGTGACAGCTATTGCTCTCTCCTCATCCATAAATCAGTTATTGTATCAGAGAAGGCAATCAGGATGGTCAAGCATGATTTATCCTACATAAATCCATTTTCTGTTCTCAGACACCCTTTTCTCCTTCATGTGCCTAGAAATGCAGTCCAAGATCGCTTGCTCCATGATTTTTCCAGGGGCTGAAGTGAAGCTGACTTGCCTATATTTCCCTGGATTATTCTTTTGGCCTTTCTTGATGACATTTGCTTTCCTTCAGTCACCAGGGCTCTCCCCCGGTTTCCATGACTTTTCAAAGACGTTAGAGAGCGTGTTAGACGCACATTGGCCAGTTCTCTTCAACACTCTTGGATGTAACCTGTCATATCCTGTATGTCTTTATGGCTTGAGTTCTCTCAAGTAATCCCTGATGGTAGTTCTTCTTGCTGAGCTGTCACTGGTCACAGGGGCTGGGAGACTGACTGAGGCAAAGACAACACCAAGTACCTCAGCCTTACCTGTGTGTATTGTCACTCCATCCCACATCCCATTCAGCAGCAGGCTCACATTCTCCTTCTTCGGCTTTTTATTACCAATGTGGTTGTAAAAGCTCCTCTCACTGCCCTTGGCATCCCTTGAATGTCTCCGCTTGAGTTTTGCCTTTCCTGAGACCATCCAGATATTTCCACAGAATGTGTCTAAGTTTCTCCTTTGTAGCTTGTCCATGCTTCCATATGCTGTGTTTTTAGGGTCATGAGTTCCCTCCTTAGGCAAGCTGATCTCCTGGTAAGTCTTCTTGTTTGGAAATGTGCAAATTAATGTGTTCCTGCTAATGGAAGCCATAGGACATATGTAATAATCAAAAANATATGTACATGTTTAGTATTTATGGAGCCAAGTATAGTAGCTAAGATTAAAGGGTAAGTATGTTCAATTTAATCTTAATCACATTCTTTTTGCTCACTTTATGTAATAATCAAAAGGTATATAATGAATTTTCTATTTTCAAGGGTGAGTGCAAGACAAACTTTTTTATATAAAATTATTTTAACTTGTTATTGCCTTGGTCTTGCTTTTATTATGAGACAGCAAAGTAGCCATGGATTGCTGCCTACTTTCCTGTGACATAACTTGATATACATAGAGCATCCAAGAGAAAGACTGGGAAGTATGGAGTGATGACAGTGAATGGAGGGAGGTATGACTTTCCAGCAGCATCAGAAGCAGCATGGCTGGCTCTTCAAGGCTTACCTGCTGCTCTTAACTCTTTTCTTCACCTCTGCTCCCTGTAGCAAAAACAGTCTTGTCCTTGGATGAGCAAACATCAATTTTTGCTTGTGCTGTTGGGAGCACTTCAGCTGTCTGGGAGTTGCAATTTATTTTAAAGAGACTGAGACAAAGAGGACAAAAGTTTAATTGCAGGCTCATTCCTAGTGGGTCCATAAAATCAGATGTGTGAAGGGGAGTGACTGGCAGCGGGAATGGTGTCAGTACTGTAGTGGTGTAGGACCATCCATTTACAGCTCAATATTATTGAGTTTTACTGCATACTTTACATTCACTTGTTGAATCTAGCTGCATATAGCAGTTGTTTACATTCTTTCACTGAAGTATGTCTAAAAATGGTTGTATGATAAAGTATACAGTAGTATAGCTCAAATTTACTGCAGAGACAAATGAATAAATGTTTCAAATGTAACGGTCTAACCAGATGTCATTTGTGAGCCCATGGATTGTAGTTAATTAAATGGTGAAAAATGATTGCACATAATTCAGCATGTGCTGTGCCAAGCACCTGTGCTTGCTGGTTTTGTGAAGATCCCTTGGTGATGCAGCTCCCTGCAACCTGCAGCAGGAGGAACTTCCTTAGTGTCTCACTGCCTGGCTGGCTTTATATGGTTAACATATATGCTTAGTAAAAAGACATTGATTCTGAAGATCTGATGAGGGGCAGGCAGAACAGGGTGAGGAAGCCAAGGAGTTTATTAATTACCACTTTTACATCTGACTTGTCACTCCGAGGGGTCCTGAGGAGGAGCTCGGGGGGAAGAATTGCCTTATAGCTGCATCACTGCTGCTCTGTCCCTGTACATCTGGACCTGCTCATGCACCCTCCTCCTGCTTGGGATTGTGGTGACACTGAATTCTCCTCAAGATGGGTGCAGATCCCAGAAGCTGAAGCCTGAACAAATCACACCGTGTGAATGTTGGGGTTATATAAAGAGCAGACAGCTAGCAGGGAGAGATTTTATTAGTGGAGCATTAGGGGGAACACTGTCCTGGCAGGGGGCTCTTGTGCCAGTGGTATGTGCCAATCCATAGCCCTGGCTGTAGGTATTTAAGTCATCTGGTAAGAAAACTGGAGTCGGTGCCTCCATTAAATCACTGGTTGGTCTGATGTCATTCTTTACACATTTTTCTGCATAAGGAATAAAAAAGAATATAAATACAAAACCTTTTGAAAAAGCTTGGAAATCTGTGATGCAAAGTGCTGTAAAAAATGAATTTACTTACACATCTTTGAGAAACTGATGTGGAGGGAAGGGATGGATCTGCCCGTTCCCTCAGCAGGTATTAGGGCTCTGCTGTGTGTTGGGGCAGTGTCCTGGTTTACCTCTCACTGTGAAGGGTAAGGATGTTTAAACCATCTTCTCTATGAGTCTATAGTCTTTCTTACTCACATAGGACGATCAAGTGTAGACAGTGAGTTGTAATGTGAGGCCAAATGATGTGAAGTACTTTCTGTCTCTGCGTACTGTATGTTGCAGGAAGATAATGATGGAAGAGTTTTTCATTCCAAAGGGAATAAAGCCAAACAGTATGATGTGTGTGGCTGTCCTGCATGCAAGCTGTATCTCTTTTTCTCTCCAGTGTGAAAGCAGAATTTGTCACCTCGTAGTATAACTGCAATTTATCTTCTGCTTTGTTCCTTTTTTCTGTTTAGTTTTGGTTTTGGGACTGAGCTGGTATTTAAAAGCATGCTTTATAGGAAATTTTGTTAAGAAAATTATTTTTGGTGGAGACAGTATCTAAATAATTTTTAAATAAATTGCCTTCTGTATGTATCTTATAGTCTTTTGGCATCTAAAAGAACAGCTAAACCAAACACCACCTCAAACCCCATGTTAATTAGCATTTATAGCCAGAAAAAATAATTTTCTAATTCACAATTATGTAATATCAGGATCTTTATCTAAAATTAAACTGAATCCATCAATTTGTAGATTTCTTTCTACCTGTGCACAAAGCTATGTAAATTATTTGCAAATTCTCTTAAATGATTATTTGCATTAGTTTATAATCAGATTTCTACTTGGTCTCATATTCCTTTGTACAAAGGTATCAAAACACAGTGTAGTTTCCACTGTGGACCTCTCAGGGATGGGAACATTTTTTTATTATTTATTTAAATTAACAGCTTTTTATTGAAATACTAGATTTTGTTAAGACTTTTTCATTTATTTTTAAAATACGAAGTGTTTTAACTGTGATGTAGTATGTTACTGTTTTATAAAAAGCATAAATGATTTATTGTGGGTCTCTAAATAAGTCTGCAATGTCCAGCTGATGTCCAAGGAGCAGCATGGACATTTCTGTCTACCCGCAAGCCACGGTGGAAGATATTGTTTATGTACAGAGAATGGGAGTACATTTGCACAGAAAACACAACACAGATACCCTGGTAAAACTTGAGAAGGTGTGGATATCGTGATTTTCTAGTTGTCCAGCGTGTACATGTAAACTCCTTGCAGCCAAACCTGCTGAGCCTTCTGGGGTAGTCTCTAGCAGAGAAATGGTTTTCTGTTCTCTTAGGAGATAAACAAAGAAAACTCAGGCAATGTGGAGGACAGAAAAGGAGGAATGAGTAGAAAAAAAATATGAAGGTGCTGTGTTAGGGAAGGGGATCCAGGAAACAGTGCAGTAGGGTGAGGAGTAGAAGAGGATGCCAGTTTGGCTGAGCACTGCTGGAATAAGGAAAGATGAACAGGGAGCATAGCCTGGGATATTAAATAGGAAGAAGGAGTCAGGCTAATATTTGAAGTGCCATTTTGCCTACATGCAGAATTCTTTGGTAAACTTTTAATTGTAGGCATTTTTTCTTCCTGGAAGAGACTCTTTCTTTGCCGTATCATAGGCCTCTGTCTGTTAAAAATACAATTTTGTATTTTTAGTCTATATTTAATGAATATACCCATTATATTTATTAAATTCACAAGATAATAAATGTACAGCCCTCTTTTTGCTTCAGAAGAACACATTCAACATATTCATTAGCAAAGATTTTTACCACTCATTGCAAATATATTTCATCTGCACTTTCCAGTTGCTTATGAACTGTGCGTTGTGGTGTAAGTATCAAGCAAGCTTGCCAGTCACTCTGGTCTGAGCACTTGTCCTGTATTCTTTGGGTACTCACGGTGCCTACTTTTGTGGCTTGAGTGGAGTTATAGCCACAGAAGTGTTAGAGACGAGTACTTTGTGACTTTTATTAACTTTGGCATAATTTCTTTCTCATTCTGTTCAGCTTTTTCCTAGATTGCCACAGAAATATGTGGCATTTCCAGTCTTTAAATGTCATGTTCATGCCATGGAAGAAACAGTTTGTTAGGCATTGAGTAGGTCCATTGTAACAGTGGGACAAAAAACTTGGGTTATCTACTTTTGAGTGTCAGGGTGTTCCTAAGTTTTCCTGAAGGACACCTCTGGCTCTGTCCAAGCTTCCTTTGGCCACATGGTGCCTCTTCTATCTCTGTAGAATCACAAAATGTTAAACTATAGTCCTGCCAAGCAAGAACAAGTTAACTGATTTTTCTTGGCAGACTGTGCATGATAGACTTCTTTCAAATAAGATGAGCTGGAGAATCATTTATCCCTCTGTGGGCTCATAACTTCAGTCTTACCTCTTTTTTACGTGAGATTTCTGTAGTTAGGGGTTTTATTAAAATGTGTAGTGAATGGTTACCTGGTAGCAGCAGTAACTGTTGTGTTCTGCAAGTGAATTTTGAGTGTATTTGCCAATGCAGATTTCCTCAAGTTATATATTCTCAATGGAGAACACCAGCAGTAATGTAACTTGGGTATGTTGCCTTTCATAATCAGATCTTGTCAGAATACGAGGGAGCTAGTGGCATGCAGCCCACAGCAAAGACACTCTGTAAACAGAAAGCTCATCTTGAGAAATCATAAAGCTGGTATGCACCTTCTGGTTTTCAGCCTCCTGTGTTATGTGAGGATTTCCTTCCTGCTTGTTCTATTTGTTTATTGCCATAAACATTGTTTGCATAATATTTGGTTGGTGGAGGAGTTGCTCTAAAGCCAAACGTGCTTTTACTATGGCTTAAGAGTTAAGAAAGGAGGTATGGAAGAACCAGAACATATTATGTGGTATTTTTGATTTGCTGGTGGCTTTTACACGAGTGTTCCCTATTCCCTTTCTTCCTGATCAATTCCTTGTCTTGATGACAAATGATAGAAAATGGCAAGCAGGCAGGTGCTGTGGATATTTACAATAATGTCTGACAGCTAGAAGGCAATATACTTATTGGAAGGGAAAAAAGACATTTCCACCACATATAGAGGCCTGCGCTCAGCTGGCCTTTGAAACCTGTTTTCTAATAGAGACTGAAAATGTTACATGACAACCGGTGTGTCTGAGTTAATACTGGGGTACCTTGCCTGGGCTTGCCAGCCAAAGGGCTTTAAACCACACGTGGTTCTGGTCCAACATGATGGATTCTGTTTCTATGAGTGGTATAGTTTCAGCAGGTGAGACCGGCTAAAAGGCTTAGTGGGCCTTGTGTTCAGACTCGTCTCTTGCCAGAGCTAAGTTCTTGTTTAGTTAACTGGGCAACTGCTATAATGGCGTTTTACAAACTGAACACAGTTGTGTACACCAAGATTTTTCAAGAGGCTAGTTTATAGGTAAAAGTGACGTACATGATTTTTGGAATGACAAGTGGCCAGTGGGTTTGGTTCATTTTGAATTATTTTATGTCACTGTTAGATTATTAGTAACATATAGTAATAAATAGTAATTTATTTTTGCCCACTGTCTCCTCGGCAGCGTGCAACAGCCCTTTCCCCTGCTTCTCCTGAACTTTGATTTTTCATCTTAAAAACCCAACAGCAACCAAAAAAGTAAAACTTCTCTATACATGTTTCTTATTTCTCTATTGTTTTCAGGCCAAATTTATTTACCCTGTAAGTGTAAGAAAATTTTAACTTGAAGCTCTGCCACCTCATGCAGAAATTTAGAATTGAAACTGAATATCTCACATGAGCATGAATATGTATATTACTCACAAATACATGCACTAATCTATATAATGCATAGCACTTGTAGCTCGAAAAGTAGTGAATAATAGAACTTTTCAAAAGCCTGAACCACTAGATTATGTGTTTGTCATGGCTTTGTTTCTCATGAGGACATTGAATCTGAAGCCATTGTTACTTTTCCTGTGTTTCAGGTGCTGTAGCAGTTTTGATCCCTCGCCTAGACCTGGTGATTTCTTTTGTTGGAGCCGTCAGCAGCAGCACTCTGGCACTGATTCTGCCACCTCTGGTTGAAATTCTCACTTTCTACAAGGAAAACTTCAGTTTATGGATGGTATTTAAAGACATTTTTATAGCTGTCGTTGGAGTTGTTGGATTTTTAACAGGGACGTATGTGACAGTTGAAGAAATTATTTATCCTGCATCTACAGTTCTAGCTAACACAACGGAGAGTATCCCTGTGCATTTAAATGCTACAAACTGGGTGGCTGGTTTAAAGTAATAACCAGGCACTGTGAACTAATTTGTTCCTTAGCAAGAAATCCTAGATGGATGGCAGACCTATGTCGGGGACAAATTACAATGGATTTTAAATGAATTTTTGAAAAATGGTATACAGCCCTTTCTCACTCTGTCATTTGTTCTTTCCTTCATTCCTTCCCATCTGCTACTTGAATTAACCCCTTTACTCTCAACCTCTGCTCATCTGGTAAAAAACTGAATGGATGTCAGGATTTAAAATATATACATGAATATAGTAGGGAAATACACTTTTAGGTTATTTGCAAGAAAAAAGGGGTTTTCATAAGGAAGTCAAGATGCCTTCCTCCTCCAGAAAGGTCAATGTCAGTCCATTCATCATATCTGGGCACCGAGGCTAGGCACTACTGTTTTCCCTCCAACTCTGTTGTAAGGGCTGGAGTGGGAGCTCAGTGATGCGTAGACCTTCTCTTGGCTGTTTCTGATGGGCTGAATTGCACCCCAGTGAACCAGACACACTATAGTTTTAGAAAAGAGCAGTTACGTTTTTCGTTTCTATTTCATTTCCATTCTGGGGACTTGAAGGTTTGCTGTGGAAAAGCTTTGGGGTAGTTGCAGTTGCCTGGCTCTGGTTCCTGGCAGTCGGTGTGCCTGGAATCAGAGGGCACTGTGCAGAATGACTGTGACTCTTGTTCCATCTTTTCACATTGGCTGCAAAGGGAGTTTTTCAAGCAGCTGGAAGGACCAAGCCCTCCCTGGTTAGTACAGCAGACCACTGCTGGGGTGGGTTACATGACAGTAAGCATAAAGAGATTTTTTTTTTCATGTCAATCATCTTAACATTTAAGCTGAAAAATGGACAATACTGTAAGGTAAGGTTTAGAGAGAAAGGATGCATCTTCTATTAGACCAAAAGGTAGCTAGTTAGGAGTGTTCTTGCCATCTTACATGATCTGTTACTACATGTTTCTTGCCGTCTTACATGATCTGTTACTATGCGTTTCTTGCTGTCTTACATGATCTGTTACTATATGTTCCTGTACCATGAGCTGTTCAGCACGGCCAGACCTCTGCTCCAAGGAAATGGCAACTGTGATGCTCAGTAGAGCCAGAGAGGTCTGACTGTCCAGAGCAGTTTAAAGATTTATTACGTTAATTTCTGTATGAGAAAGGAAAGGATGAGACACTACTTTCTAGAATGGAGTTTGTGCCATACTTTCACACACATAAGCTGTGAGTTATTTGTGAAAGAACCTCTGATTCCACAGGACCGTGGGCTGGGGGACACCAGGGATGTCTGCTTTGAAGCCCCTTCTCCCCACAGTGCACCGCCTGCAGGTTGTCTGAAGAAGTGGGTTATCTCAGGACTTGCTTTCAACTACTGGCACTTTGTAGAGAAGTACAGTTTATATGAGACATAGGGTATACCTGTGAAAATATGATATTTTTTTAGAAAGTCATTATATATCCCCTTTGGATTTTGAATGAAAAGTTACAGGATGTTGTTTATCAGAGCAATATTACTTTCTCTAATGATGCAAAAACATTCAACATGACAAATGATGCCATCCTGACCCACTTTACAAGATGTATTTATCCTTGATTTCAACTATAAAAATGTATGAAATATTGGGGGTTTTTTACCTCTTACTAGAAGTCTGTAGTCTACTTATCTATATTTCTATTGGAACCTATAATAATTATTTTTGCATTCTTATGTTCTGCCTTAAATAGGATCTAACATGCCCTTTACTGATTTTTACTACTTTTGTAAGTTTTGGAAGAAAATACAAGTTGATAAGTTGGTATTTGGGTAGAAATGAGTTTTGTTTGGTGAGCCTACATGCTGAGTCCCTAGCCAGAAACCTGATTTTCAGAGTTTATATTTGACTTTCTGGCTCACACTTCATAGATGACTTTCACTCCAAATGCTAAAGCTATATTTTTGGTCTTGATTTCTAAAAACACTTTATATTTTGTACAATAATATAACTGGTTTTATCATACTCATTCCTGTTATGAAGAAACTCATTTTTCTAAGGGATATTTTTAATTGTAACATTCCCCCAAGAAATATGGTATGCCAAAGCCTCTCTACTGTATTAATGCAAATTGAGAATTAAATATATGTAATAATTTGCTTGCCTTCAGTATGTTCCTCAGAAATCTACCATTTGGTAGTCTACTGTTTGGCAATACAGTGCTAGAATAATATATTGCTAGATATATCTATATTTATATTTTCTTCTAAGAATATTTCCCTAGTCATCTCCCATTTTATGACTGTATTTGAGCACTTTTATCTTCATGCCAATGAGGGCATTTCTGATAAGGATTCATAATAGCATGTGGTTCAAACTGCATGTATTTTTCAAGCAATAATTCTGAGCAATGCTCTTATTTTCATTTTAGCATAGACAAAGTTGAATCCTTGGCAGGCACTTTAAAGGGACGAGTCTGCATTTATGATACTACAGAATTAACCTTATGAAAGTGCCACAGAGGAGCAAATACAGGTAGTTAGCAGAGAGGCAAAAGGTAGCATTGGCTTTTCATCTTAAAGGTTTTTTGGTTTTTAAGCTGTTTTAAAAGACATTGTATCTAAGTGTTTCCATGTGTTTCATAATGAATCTGTTACTTACTTAAACCATACACTACACACTGATGGAAAATATTTATCTGCAGCATATTTTACTTGATATTAAATTCTTCTATATGCAGCATTTTTAGTGGGACTGATAGGATTCAAATGGAAGTTGTTTTTCCTGTTAGTTTTGCATCTTTCTGCCCATGTGTGTTTGGACAATAAAGGACTGTCAGGTCCATTCGTATCATCTGTTCTGCATCACTTGTGTCCTAGTGAGCAACTCTGAGAAGGTGCTTCTGCCAGGGTGCAGAAGGACTTGACCCGTTCAGAGTGTGGTGGTTATTTTTGTCCAGTGCAAGTGAATACTGGCATGGTTCTGTCAGTGGAGATTTGCTGAGCTGGGAACCTAGAACCTAAACAGGTGGCCTTGGTACCCAGGTGAACACAGCATATCTTTTTGCAAGTCAGGCGGCTTGTTTAGAAGGTTGATAGGTTTGAGGACTCTAATCTTAGCCACCAAAGTTAGGACAACCTGACCCAAGTACAAACCCTTTCACATCTTACTGCCAGGTCTGACTGGGAGCAGCCTGTCAAGGAGCAGATTGTCAGACCAGTGTATTGCCACTGACTGAGCAGGTGTGAAGTAGCGTGTTTATGCAGTTGGCTGGTGTTGCCATGTCTAAGGATGTTGTTATCTTCTGAATCTTTAAAATGTTTATTAGTACATTTTACACAATGTTGCTTTTCTCCTACAGTGTAGGATTTTTGTTATTTTAACACTCATACAGTACATTTGTGTGGCCTGCTCTTTCAAGTAGAAAGAGTCAGGAATTGGAGTATCTTGCTTTGGATAATACTAAAATGTCATGTAGTGAAAAAACTACTATGTCTGAATAATAAGAATGTTCCTGTGATACATTACCAAAGATTTGAAAGATCTGAAATTCTGACAGAAACCTCTTCTGGATAATAAGAGTGTTCATTCAGCTTTTAAGGTACTGTAATATAAATTGTAAGTTAAGATGCAGGGAGTGAAACTGAGAGATTTAATAGGTATGGTTTACATTATAATATATGTTTAAGATGGAAATGTACTTTAGCACAAGCTAAATTAAACTGAAAAATGTACGTGATTGGCTTATGTTCCTGACAAGGAACAGAAAGCTATTGTATTTATATACTGTACATGCACTTATATTTTACAGTATAATATTGTTAACAGTTTTAATGTAATTTAATCATTAGCTGCACTATAAGTAACTGGATCATTTTCTTGTCTGTAACTGTTCATCCTCAAATATTGGGCAAGTAAGAGGGTTGGTTTGCCTAATGTTCTGTAACTTGAATCTTCTGTATCAATAAAGACTACAATAATATTGTCCTGTTAACTCAGTGTTATCCTGCCTGTCACCACTACTACATCACTAGATGAAACAGCTGTCTAAATGCAGAATTTACCTTTGTTTTTCTGTTGAAGTTATCCAAGGAATGGCAAGCAAGTGAATTGAGACTGTCAGGCACACTCACTTTCAAAATCGCATAGGCACTCCTGAAAAATCCCACCTCCACTCCAAGGTTTGTCATGAAGCCACATTTAAAGTTAGGCTTCTGCGTCTTTTCAGAGGTGCTTTAGTAAATGAATTAATTTCTAAATGTACAAAGGCAGGCAGGAGATCCCACTGAAATTCAAGTTCCCATTTGGAAAACTGCAAAGAAAAAGCCAGACTTTTTAAAATTGGACAAGCCCTTACATACTTGGTATGTACTTGGCCTTAACTCTAAGTGTGGAGTGTTTGATAATTATGTATGGAAGAAATTGATATGAAAGTTGTGTACTTTTTCTCTAAATTTGAAATTACTAGTTCGAAACAATTATTAATTACTTTATACCAATTTTCTAGAAGTACTTGTACTCCCTAGTTTAATACAAGGCCCTTTGAAGGTGTGCTCAGTGAGGCATCCAAGAACACCCAGCCCATTACAGAGTTGCCGGTATAAATACAATTTAGGCAGAATTAGTTTACAAATGTCCTTGAGAGGGATCCACCAAAAAATGTGTTTTATAAATAAGGAACCTAGAATGGTCTGAGAGTCTTCTAACACCAGCGGAGAGACTGTAGCTGTTAGACTGGACAGAGGGATTTCAGTCTCCTGAGTCAAGAAGAATTTGAATCCATATCTCCTTAAATGATGAGCAAAAGCACAAATTCGCTCTTGGACCTAGCTGTTCGGGACGTGGACTTTTGCAAGTTGACTTTCAGCAGCGCTTCTGACTTCTGAGAGTCCAAGTCCTTTTAATCTGAGTTTTCTGTTCCTAAATTTTGTCAGTGCTTTAAATCTGTTTATTTATTTTAAAAATTGGCCCGGGGAGGGGGGGGGTTAGTTATTTGGAGCACTAAATTCCATTATTCTCTAATATGTGGAGATTAAGTAATTTCTAAAAGGTTAGAGGGAAATGCACGTTATAGACAACACTTCACATTTTAGATTATTTTTTATATCTTGGATGTCTGTGAGACCTATTTCACAGGTTTAAAACACAAAATGAATGCAAGAATGTAGTTTTTCTTTTTTTCAAATACTCATATTTATTAGGCTGAAAATTAATACTTATAGTATGTGGGAGGGAAATTAATTTCCAAGATATGAAAAGTATGATACTACAGAATTAACACACAAGTGAAACAGCAATCAGAAACAAGTAAGACAATTTAATAATTTTCATCCCTCTCAGATTTCAATCCCTGATCTTGCAGTGAGCTTGATGCATATAGACAAAATAGTGAACTGTTGTTGAACTGGACTGAGGAAGTACCAGTACGATTATTCAGACATAGAATATGTTGCCCACACATAAGCACATCTTGTCATTTTAGTCACAGTGGGATGTCTTGCATGCCATTGACTTGCTGTTGTCCAAGATGGCTTGGGCCTCCTGCAGATCCTGTGACCTCTTCTGTAATTACAGATGTCTTGGATACCAAAGGGCATTTCAAACAGCAGCTGTGGTTAGGTACCTGAGTCATGGTCTTAGAAAACGCCGGAATGAACTTTTAGAAAGAATCTAGGGCTCAAGTAAGTTGGTTAAAAGTAGGTACCGGTGCTATTTGAGATGCATGAGAGCATCTAGCCATCCGTCTGCGGTTTGTAGATATGACAAAAGACCTGAGCGCTTCCTAATCAGCAGTAGAGGACAAGGCAAGATGCACTAGGGCATCCCTGAGGGCAGTGCTTGGTCTGTGCTTGGCAGCTGGACCGAGTCCCTGGACAGCGTAGAGTGAATTTGGCTGACCAGCCAGTATGGGGCAATTAATTTGTCTAAATATAGTGCCTGGTGCCATCTTCAGGTGTTACTCCAGAAAAGCGCAGATTTCTCATAAGCTGTTGTCTGGTGATATCTGTGCACCTCTGTGCAAATCTCCTTGTGGCATCACTAATGACCCTAAATGCCTGTCATGAGGCTTGGTTGTGATCCATCTCTCTGCATCTCAAGTGTGCTGACTTGCTATTTAGGCTCCAATGACTATTGTAGGAGACAATACCCAGGTCACGTATGGACATCTATGTCCGTTCTATGTTATCTAAATTTAATCTAGATGCGAATCCCCCAGAAGACATGCTGCTTGCAGTGGCAAGAGGATTATATAACTCTGAAATGCTAGGGATGGTTTACCACTCTATCTTGCCTTGTTTCCTACTGCTGATCAGGAAGGATTCGGGTCTCTGCCACATCTGCAAGTCATACGTGGGTGTCCTGATGGTCTTGTGCATTCCCAGTTATTTCAGTCATCACTTATGGCAATAAAGATTTGCATTTTTTAAATTGGTTTTCAGGAACCCTCTTCCATGGGGTGGTGATGGGGGTGGATTTCTGAGCTAGAGATATAAAATAAAATCCAGATCATGATGTCTGTGTTCTGGGTGACCCAGCTCTGTAGTAAATTCTGAACACCTGAATAAGGACCATGACATGCAGACGTGTGGAGTAATTTGTTTTAAATATTTTGCTCCCAGTTTCCATGTGCTTGCCTCAGATCATACTGTAGTTGCATGTATCCTAATTCCGTGTTAAACTAATAAATTTAAAACATTTCTAACCAGCCCAAGACATTACTGGATTGCTTTCCTAAAAATCTTCCATTGTGCCTTCTGCACAATGTGTATTGTTTCTTTTGAAAATGTATGTGTAAATGAAGATGAATTGAAACAGGATTTGTGCTGTCTCAACGTGTTGACAGAGATGGAGAGTGTTGCTTGGAAAACTGCCATCTAGAAATGAGGAATGAGATTAGTCGATGAAAGACCTGAAGGATTCCACTCAATTCATCTTAGGTAGAGTGAAAGTTATGAATGACAACATGGAAAAGTGATTATTTTATTCATTTAATGTTAAAATGTTTCCAGGTGATCTGGAGCAGCTGTGTACATCGTTACCATTATGTGAGTGCTGGAGTGTGTTATGAGCCTTGTCAGACCTCCTACTCTCCCGCTTTAGTTTATTCTCTTCTGTAGGGAATAACCTGCATTTCTGCTCCTTGTAGGTTTCTCAAGTGTCCAAGTATCCCCTGGTAGAAAATTAAGCAATGCAACTACATCTGTTATAGTTTATTTTTACATGTTGTTCACAGGAGAAACCAATGCAACATTTTTCTGGGGTTTTGGGAAGGGAGCAGAACCTTCTCCATCCTTTTGTGTATAATCTACAGGCCTCCTGCAGATGTGTTGGTTACCCTGGATCATCTCACATGGCATGAGAAGACTGAATCTTGGACAAAGTTAGCGGCGTTACTCTCTGCTCCCCAGTATGGCATTGACTAGATCTGACCAAATGCAATATGGGTCTGTGAGCTGACTACATATGAACGTATGTACTGAGACTCATTTCAATACTAATTTATAATAGTGAGTAGTTCAGTGGTTTCTTATTTGAGTTCTCCTAGAAACACTTAGGTAAGTACCACCTGGTGGTGGTCATATTTTTACTTTTAATTTCATTTGTTTATTCCTAAAATGCTTTTATTAACAATAAAGAATTGACCTCAAATTACAATTCTGTAGTTTCACTCCATACAAATAAAAGCTGGGGTGCAGAAAGCAGCATATAAGTAGCCATCTAGTTTGAGTTCAGCAGAAATTTTGGTGCATGCAAAAGCAGATGCCTCTCAAATTACAGAAGCAGTGTCTCCCAGCTTGTATGGCAAAGGACTCATCTCCACAGACACAGAGTAATACAGAGGCACAATGGTGGGTGGATAAAGCCTACTTTAGATAAATTTACCTTTTTTTCATTCCTATATGGGAAGACCTTAATAGGGCTTCATCTCAAATGAGTAAGTTTTGCAGGCTGTTCCAAATGATTGAGGAGCCCATCCTGTAGGACAATGACAATGAAAGGGAACAGGGGCCAGTGATGTGGCTAAAGACTGATCTCTTTAAAGACAAATTAACAGGGGAACCCCAATAACCTCATCAGAGAAATGGAGCCTCTGACTTGGCTGCTCCCCCGGTTGTCAAACGAGAGCGATGGTCACACTATGGTCTAGGTGTGAAAGCCATCAAAATGGTGCCCGGCGAGGTAACTGGAGAGGCTCTCCCAGGATCACCCCATGGACTGACGGCGTTACTGCTTACAGGGGTAGGGAACACACTGTGGGACGTGCGGGAAGTGTGTTTCGCGATTGTACAGGACTTAGAATCATAGAATCGTTAAGGTTGGAAAAGACCTCAAGGATCATCAAGTCCAACCCAACACCACCTAACTCACTAAACTTGTTATAGACATTTAGTGCAGGAACCAAAGGCGGGAAGACGGAGAGATGACAAGTTTTTTGGGAAAAATAGGGGAATGTTATGTTTCTGTGAATGTAGAGATAAAAGGGGCCAGTCAGTCACACGTCAGCAGGGGATGGTCAGTACAGGTGTCTGTCTGTCCATGCCCCAGTGCAGCCTGTTATGTCTCCTCACTAAACTCCATTTACAGCTCTTTTCTTCAGTGTCAGCAGCTGGAGACTGAATGTCTAAAATGAGAAACTATCTCTCTCTGCATGTATATGTGTATATGTACATATTTGTGTGTATACATACTTTTTTTTTTCACTAACAGCCTTTTGTCCTGACCAGCCAGAGGGGGAACAGGGCCACCCACTGGTGCTGTCTGTGGATGTGGGAGCACTGTGTTTCCTGTCTGTGTTGATCTTTGTTGCTGGCTGTGTGCATATGTACGTATGCTTGGGGGGTGGGTGTATGTACGAGTACATGCACGGCCTCATTATGGACTAGACCTTGGGCCATGGAGCTGTGGCAGCCTCACCTCCTTTCTACTGTCAATGTGGCAGCTGAGAGAACTAGCTTCTCCTGGGGCTTGGCCTCAGTGCCTGATACTGCTCAGTTTGGACTTTTCTCTGATTTTGCAGCAGAAGGTCCACGTCTCCCTGCACACCTTTTCTTTAGGTAATAGCTTCTTTAGTGTTTTGTAAACAGCTCAATCGTTTCCTTAAATTTGTGGATGTGAAATTCTGTAAAGTGCTTTTCCTGAGTTCTGTGGGTAATTTATGCCGGGCAATCTTTGATTCCTGGCCTGATGGATTTATTTGACTTCAAATGAGGAAATTCAAACTACTGAAGCCAGTCCTCTCCATTCTATTCTAACATATGCACTCAGAAACAAAGTATTATTTTGGGAGCACCCCCACCTGTATCTGCACACAGATGCTTAGGGAGAATAGATTGTTCTGTATTTTAGTTTTCAGCAGCTTTCCAAAATGGTATTGTAAACACCCCAAAGTTCAAATAAATCATGCCTTTAACATATCCATTCTTCTAAATGTTAACATAAAAATGCCATTGGAAAGTTCAGAGTTTATTGGTTTTTTTGGCCATTTTTGTGTTAATGCAGTTGCTTTGCAGATCAGAATAGGTTTTTGGTTTCCAACTGCCAGCGAAACCAAGCCCAGTGCTCTCTTTTTCATGCTTCATCATGGTTAATAAAATCATTGTGAAGATTAATTAGTGTCTCAGCATCATTTGTGCTACACCATCTTCTTCAAAGCCCATGACACTATTGCTGTTAGAGGGTTCATACTGACATGAAGTATTGGAGCAATTCTCCTGGCATGCAAGGGAGAGGATCCATTTTTTCCCACAGCTGGCCAGGCTCTGGAGGGTGTCAGCAAACTTATTATTACGGAAGTGACTAAATATCACTCAGCTGTACACAGGGAATAAGTCTGCCAAGTGAGAACTTGGCCTCCTTCATCTCATCAGTCTTACAAGCCACCCTTGAGAGAGTACGTGGTATGTGGGTTTTCCTGCCTATGTATTCAATTTTACAACATAGATACTGCCTTACATTAATCTCCATAATTTTGATCAGGCTTTTCAAACCTTTTGCATGGAGAGTTGGATCAGATTGATCTCCTGGCTTTCCCCTGTCAGTTAACAGCTCTTTGTTGTCTCAAGTTTCTGTCAGAACCGATGGGGCATGCACTGCCTTAGAAGTGTTATTGCATAGGAGTGCTCCTCCTCCAGAGTCTGATGAGTCCATGGAGACTTTTGTGCCATCCCATCCCAGTGCTTCACCCTATCTGTCACTGAGAGATTCCTTACTTTGCTAATTTTTAGCTTGAATTCTCTGCCATTTAAAGTTCTATATTGCTATTATAATTGCTGAAGTCCTGTCAGCTTGGGTGAAAGGTTCTTATTTTTTGTATATAAATAAATATATTACATATATATGTATTAAAATTACCTGCTCTCTTCCTGTCTAATCAATTTTCTTGCAACTCACTGCTATGCCTGGCATCCAGTGATCTTTCCTGGCTCGGAGTGCAAGGCTTGCTCTGTCGCTGGCTCTCAATTTTAGACTAAGTCATGCTGCTTATCATACAATGGGCTGTTATTTATGCTCTGCTTTGTTCATTCAAAACACCTGCTATAAACACAGGTGTAACATATGTATAAATACACACCTGAATTAAATTTATTCTAGAATCTCACATTTCTGCTTGTTTTGTTGAACCCAGTTGGCACAGCTGATTTTAAAAGATGAGAATTATAGGCAGTTTGAGGACTCAGCTGGCAGTGATGCTAAGAAGAAAATGTGCCTACATTCAGTGAAGTTATCCAAGAAACAAGGTACATACAATTGTTGTGGTTGTTACTTTAGGTGGGAAGCAGGAAAATTCCTTGGAAGGCTTCCTGAGCCACCTGTACCCTTTCTGTTAAGTGGTGCCAAAGATCACACTAACAATGGTGGCACAAAGATTTCATGCGACGGGCAGGATAGCCCCCAGCCAGCCATTGGACCTTTGAGCTTTCTGAACAGAGGCATTATGGCTACAGGCACAGTAAATCCCTGGTGAGGTCCTCATTACCTTGACAGACCCAACCAACCAAGAGACTGTGGTGCTTGCTGCCCACAAGTGTAATGGTGGTGACAACCTGTAGTGGATCTGGTTACGGGGTTTTATTTGCCAATGAGATGCGAGCTTTTACCTACTTCATTATCTCACGCACTCATTCTCTTGCTCCCCCCAGCACTATGTTCAGCAGGTCCTGACTTCCCCTCCCAGCAAGGTGAGAAACAAAGTCATGTTGGTTCGTGCTTGCAGTTAGCAGTCCTGGGCATTACTGGCTGAGTTCCCCAGGCTTTCCCCAGCATTCGTCTCCATGCATCTTCCTCATCTCCAGGATCTTCTCCCATTCCAAGATCCTTACTCCTGCCAGGATCTTCACCTTCTTCTTCATGGAATCATTGAATCATAGAATGGTTTGGGTTGGAAGGGACCTTTAAAGATCATCTAGATCATCAGGGACATCTTTCACTAGATCAGGTTACTCAAAGCCTCGTCCAACCTGACCTTGAACACTTTTAGTGATGGGGCATCCACAGCTTCCCTGGTCAACCTTCCAAGACCACTTCTTTTTGGGAAGCCTTTTCTACCACTGCTCCCTAGCTTTCCCCATCTGAATAGTCTATGTGCAGAAGCAGAACGCATAACCAGACTCCTGGCTGGTGGTTCTGTCTCAGGTTTCTTTATTAATTCAAGAATTCAGATTTTGTTTAGTCCAGGTGTTTACAGCAAGCAAGTAACAGCCTTCTGCTTCAGAGCTCAAAAGCTCAGTTTTGGACATTGACCCCGCAACACACATATACACTAATTATCTGCTGCCTCTTAGCATTCACAAGTTAAGCTATTTTTGCCTACAACACAGGCACTAGGTGTCCTGCCAAGTCCTACAAACTTTCTCAAAGCACTGGACAAAAAAGGTGATCTCCTGGCATGTCCTTAAATACCCTGAATTGAGACACTAATAGAAAGTTTGGCTTAGAAAGTCTGGAGCTCTTCATATAAGGATGCCATGAAATAAGGCTCTCAGGGGCATTCTTGATAAAACCTCCTTAAAATACTGGTGCTCTTATGCCCTCATCACAGACAGCTCACAGAAAGGCTTGCTTCATTGTGCTCCCTCGGGCAAGCCCCAAAGGTTGTTCACTGGGGCACTCCGGCTGTATCTCAAATATCTATAGGTACCCTGGTGTCTTGTCCTCCAGTCAGCCAGGTCAAAGACCTGCACAGGGTGGGCCATGGCTCTCTGCTGGAGAACCCACCATTTGGGCTAGGGAGGTAGGAGGAGAGCAGGAGCAGCGTGGGCTGTCTCAGCTGAAATGCAGCTAAAAAAGCTGAGGTGAAGACCCAGGCTGGAAGCAGGAAAGCCTTTCTGGACATAGCCCAAGTTCATGGGGACAACCTGTAGAGATCGTACCTCCCAAGACCCGATCCGCTGTTGAGAAAATCGCACAGCAACCTGTGGCCCCAGCTTTTCCCTAAGGCCTTTACAAACTCTTTCTGGACTCCTCATCTTTCCCACCTATTGTTTTGCAGCCTCAGAATACATAGTTTTGCTGGATCTTGAATCTTCATCAGGCAGTCAAATTCCTGCTCTTCCTGAGATTTCCCTCCTCCTCTATTTAGCACACAGCTTGTTTCTATCAGTTTCAGCCAGCTCAGCTGATTATCTTTCCTCTTTATAAATGCATTTCTGCCATGTTACATTTTACTCATGTAACATGCCTTGCCTTGCACTATCACATGCAGCTTCTGTGATTTTGTCCTGTAAATGTTGGCATTTTCTTGTTTTGGAGGCAACGCTACAGTTTGTAAGAAGCTTGTCAAACATTATAATTATGGTCCTTGGCCTCCACATTGGAGGTGTTTTATTCATAGTATGCAACTTTTTTCCTTTGTTAAATTATAAGTGCCACATTTCTTAATCAAAATACCACAAGATGACCTTCTCAATGTTCTGAATTACGGTGCTCTTAATTTTTGATATGGAACAGGGACTGCTGGAGGCCAGGCTGGCATCAGAGTTTTCCTGCCTCAGTCATGGTGTTCAACTTGAAGATAAATGATCAACAAAACAAAATTTGTTGATATAACAGCATTTTCCCGGTGCAGTTTATTTACTTTAGAGCTTAGATAGATGAAGAAATATGCAGTTTGCTCTGCAGTGAGGTGAACTAACCTATGACAGCAAACACCACTCCGGGTTACCTAAAGACTTTCCTTTCAAACTGAGTAACTTCTGTTTTTCCAGTGGTTGTTGACTGCTGTATTTCAACCTTTACTGTCACATCTCTCTGTATTTGTTCCACAAATTGTTTCTTTTTTTTGTTTTGTTTTGTTTTGTTTTTTTTTGTTTTGTTTGGGACTATATGTTTTTCCTCTCCCTCTTGGTGTTATGTTAGAGTTAGCTGAGGTCACAAGGCAAGAGAAGTAGTAATGTTCAATAAAAAAAATGAATCAAAAGATAAAAAGATACAAAGCCAGCACAGTATTCTGAAATCAAACAGAAAGTAAAGCTCTTATTAGCACTGAAGTCAAGGTGCTGGGCTTGATAGGCAAATAAATCCATTTCCCTCAAGCGTGCATGTCCTCTAAAGTCTTCAGTGTCCTCACATATAAACAGCTTTAGTTCACTGTGCTTTGTCTCTAAAGCACCTCTGTTAAAATAGATCTCCAGGGTGCCATGCTTTGAGGAAATAATCCGGATTTGTCCGCTTCAGCAAGGATTTGGCTCACCGTGGCAATTAAGCAGGTGAGAGTAACTGATACCTTTCTTTCTGATTTCTTTCTTCTTTCCCTTCTTCTTTCCTACTGAAGGAAGATAGTTTGAGAGCAATAAAATAATGTATTCCTATCAAAAGATCAAAACTAGAAGGGCAATTACCTAGAACCGTCTGAAATACAGGCCCCTTTTTTCCAATATCTCAAGTCAGGCATGCAAGTGAGATCCCCAGGTCTGCTGGTTGTTTTGAGAATCTTGGCTCATATCAACACAGTTATGATTAGGAAGCAACCATCCATCAGATGATTATGGCAGATGTTCAGTGCTCTGCAGACAGAAATGTGGGTATGGGTGGCTCAATTCAGGCAATGTTTGCTGAAAGCTTGTTATTTATTAGCTTCTGCCTTCCCCATGCAACACATCCTCCTCTGTAAAATAGTACATGAGCAGTTATCTGGGTATTGTTGTCCCATGTTTGATCACCTCCATCAAACTTTGGCAGACTATATAATTTTATTTTGGCTTCATCCATGTAATGAACAAATGTCATTGCTGTGTGTTACAAAATACCTCCCTAGCATTTATTTGTATCTTCCCATTTTTTTTAACAGAAAGTTAGAACATCATAGAAATCTTTCTTAAGACTGTCCTACACTTTTCCTAAACTCTGTTAGTCGTATGGGGTCATATTGTCATTAGCAGTATGAAGGATTTATAACTAGCAAAGGATAATGTTCATCTAAACCCTCTATCCTTCTTCAAATATCTCATCTGTGAGTGTTGTAGATTTGCTCTTTATTTGCTTAAGTCATGAATAATCACTGCTCTCTGCAGCTACGTGAGGAGCTCTTGGTTTAACAATAGTTTTGAAATATCTAAGAATGTACTTGTACTGCAAAACCAGTGCAATGCAACACAAGGGGCTCCAAGCACAGCCCTTAGCACGCGTTGGACAAACGCCTGAAGATCTTGGCCTGTCCTTTCCTCTTTCTTTCCT
This sequence comes from Syrrhaptes paradoxus, assembly GCA_013400615.1. Classification (NCBI taxonomy): domain Eukaryota; kingdom Metazoa; phylum Chordata; class Aves; order Pterocliformes; family Pteroclidae; genus Syrrhaptes; species Syrrhaptes paradoxus. Next base: position 150,490 of record VZTO01017084.1, on the reverse strand, counting down.
GCTGATGTACAAAACATATGGTGGGTGCGAATATATGCATTAGGAAAAAAATCTTTCTGCCAGATGGTCTTGGGGAACCATCACCTGATGTTTGCTTGTCTCAAACATCCTTTTCTGCTGGTTCTATTGCTCTTTATAACCCCAGCTAAGGGTCTCAGAACTTCTACCCTTGTTTTATTGCTGTGAATGGAGATAATGGAAGAAGGTTTCTATTTTTCTTTCTACCTATGGGTACCTGAATAAGTAGGTACTTTGTTTAGATCATGTGTGCTTCAAAACATATTAAATCAAGAAAGTTCTCCTGTAGCATACTGCAGGACACTTCACATCCTGAAGTAATTGCCAAATGCTGGAAGACTGAATAATCTTCTAGACTTTGTAACAATTTATCGTTTCTTGGGCTTTCTGTTCTGGGCAGACATGGAGAGAAAACTCTGGAATTGAAAGGTAGTATCTGAAGACAGAAAAGACTAACATTCCAGTCAGTCAGTTGTAGTGTCTATTATCCAGTACTGCAAAGAAACAAATTATGGGTGTTACCTGATTGTTTTTCTATCTTCCTCCTTTCTCTTAAATATTTATAGACTCCTAAGCTATTAATTTTGAGAAGGGTAAATTTATTACCTGTGAGTCAGTTTAATTTTCATTTATTTTGCAGTTACCTGTGAGTAATAGCTATATGTAAATGCACTCACTGGGTTCTCAAAGGCTGGCTTTCCGTGAGGCTGCTCCTGGCAAGAAGCATTCACCTTTGTGTTTTAGTGCAACTCTTTAGGCTCCTTCAGAACTGCAGCATTTTCAGCGTAGTCTCTGTGTTACAAATTCCTTGGCAGACAGGTGTCTCCCACTGCACACTGAGGCTCCTTTTGGATTAAGTTTCTGGCAAGAATTCCTGTCTGGAAATGCCTGGAAAACAGAGGACAAAAGAAATCGTGGAGGAAGGAACAGGGTGCTCGAGAAGTACAGTCACTGGGCATGGATCATGCAGGTGAATATTAGGCCTGGGTACGAATGCCTGATGGTGTGACTAAAATGCTGCCCTCCATCTGTGCCACGTGCTCTCCAGAGGCCTTCAGTACTTCTGTTTTCTCCATCTAGGCAGAGTTTCCTCCTTTTTCAGACTGACTGCAAAGTCTGCACACAAATTAAATCTTGTTTTTAGGGTTTAATACTTATTTGATAAGAACACAGGTTGTTTTGGGGCATGGCACGTCAGGGAATTTTGTTTTTGGTAAAACCTCACCTTTCTTTACTTCATCATGGAGAAATCTTTTCTGTTTAGCTTGGTCATTCTTCTGGACTCTGCTTATTGCTTTGGAGAAACTTTAATGCCTTTTGAGGAGGTTTTTCCTGCCCTAGCTTTGAAGAACACTGGAGATGCACTTATGACACTATGCAGTCGAGTGTCTCCAACAAGATCTTCACAGATCTGCTTCTGAGATGCTGAGTTTTCCTGCTGCTCTGATCTTCTCTTTCCTTGTTTTCACCAAATGAATTATTGATGTTGCATGACCCACCACATGTTCTTCCAGGAACATTGCCCTGTTCTCCTCCTCCTGCAGCAGCAGCTCTGCTAGCTCTTGCCTTTGGTGGGATTGCTTGGGGTTAGGATGGAAACTCCATGCTCAGGAGGAGTTTGATGAGCTTATTGTGTATCCAAATGTAGTTTGAAAGAAGAAACAGAAGATACATAAGGCATCTAGCTTACCCCTGCCAGCAGTTAATTGTTGCTTGACAGCATATTTACCCCTGCTTTGTCTAGTTGAGTCTTAAACATCTGGAAGCTGGAAGTTTGGAAGCTCTTATTCAGTCTGATACCTCTTTCTGTCAGCAGATTCTGATTAAGGCTGCTTGAACTGTTTGTTGGGAATACATTTCTCTTTTGAACTGAACCTTCTTTCACCCCCTCTCTTCTTGTGAATCTCCTGCAGCCTTGCTGAACACTGCTGTTATCACCTGCCTTTTAAATGGTTTCTTTAATTGGAGCCTGAGAAAGATAAATACATTCAAACTTACCTGTAGTAATTGTATTACCTACAGCTCAGAAATCCAATAATTTTAAAAAATCTTTTCTATTAAAGTGGGTTTTATTCTACTTATAATGCATATAGGGACACAATAAATATCTGCAAGAAATAATGCAGTTTGGGATAATGACATGCTGCTGAAAAGCCTCCCAGGCAGTATAAGAAAACATCTGCTGAAGGTATTTTGAAAAATGCTGTATAAATACATAGAAAACACACTTCTGCTTTGCTGGTTTCACTTTGTAATTTGCAGAGTTTAACTGGCATTTGCAAAAAATATGAAAATGTATATAGCCGATAGTCGTGGTTTAAGCCAGCAGGCAGTAAACACCACACAGCCATTCACTCACTCCCCCACAGTGGCATGGGGGAGAGAATCAGAGAAAAGGTAAAACCTGTGGTTTGAGACGAAGATAGTTTAATAAGTCAGAAAAGGAAGAGAAAAGAATAATAATGATAAAAGAATATACAATACAGGTATAATCACCCGCAGACCAATGACCAGCCTGTCCCTGAGCAGCTGTACCATCCCCTGACCAGCTCCCCCCAGTTTTATTGTTCAGCATGTTCAGCATGATGTCATATGGTATGGGATATCCCTTTGGCCAGTTTGGGTCACCTGTCCTGGCTGTGTCCCCTCCCAACTTCTTGTGCACCCCCAGCCTCCTTGCTGGCAGGGCACTATGAGAAGCTGAACAGTCCTTGTCCTACTGTAAACACTGCTGGCAACAACTAAAACATCAGTGTGGTATCAACATTATTCTCCTTCTAAATCCAAACCACACTATTATACAAGCTACTAGGAAGAAAATTAACTCTTTCTCAGCCAAAACCAGGATACCCAGGAGTACGAGTAAGGGACTAAGACCTCTTCTTTTGATCCTTACTGGAGAATGGAGCAGAAATGGATCTGCATTAATAAAACGTGGAATGCTTTTAGTAAGGCTAGGCAAAAAGTTCTGGATTCCTTCTCAATTTGGCTACAGACTGAAACAAGAAAAGGAGCAGCTGTGAAAATGTAAAGCCAACAATATTCACATATTCATAGAGTTTAAGGATGAAAAAAGGATCAAGGACATGTGAAACAATCACACCCAAATTATTGCTTAATTTTCTCTTTGATAGACGAATATCTCAAGTTTCTGTTCTCTCTCTGCAAAATAGACTGCATATGGACTGCACTGTTTTCTCTTTGGTGAGATTGTCCTCTGGAAAATTTGAGGTTTATAGGCTTGTATGCCAAACCAATGAATTATGTAGTTGCATATGTGGATCTTCGCCTATCATACCACCTTTTACTGACCTCAACACATTCTGTCCAGTTCACCAGTGTGGCAGAGGGCATGGCTATCGCCTTTAACATTTTGTCAAAGATACTACTTAGAATTTTGTCAAAACTAACTCTGGAAGAGGCATTCAAATGAACCCTGTGTGACTGTCATCTGCTCCGACTATTTTGCTCGCCCGTGGAGCATGCTGGTCCACTGGCAGCACTCCCAAACCTTGCAAGCAACAACAGCTTGCATCAACTTTTGTCCCTTAAGTTTCTAGGAGATGGATGGGCAGTTTTGCTAAAGGAGGGAAGGAAACAAGAGGCTGTAAGCATCATTAAACACAGATCTGTGTGATAGCAGGCTTCATTAGATTTATTCTTCATGGAAGAACCTGTTTACATAGTCAACACCAACTGTGATGAGGTGTATTAAGTTAGTTTACTTGGTGTTTTTTGTTGTTCTCGGGCCTCACTCCAGAATCTGCTAGGTTTTACAGTCTTTCATCTGGAAAGAGAGGGAACAGATAGGCTATAAAAAAGAAAAGTGTATTTGCAGAGAACAAAAATTTACTAAAAGAACATTGGGCAGATGTATATAGCAATATATTGTTTTTAGCTTGGTTTTGAAAATAAAAGGACTACTTGTGTTTATAATGTCCCTTCAACAATATGATCAAGGGGCTCTTGGCCTTATTATCACAAAATCAGAAGAGAAATGTGGAAAAACTTGTCAGAGAATTCTCTGTGCTGTAGCTGTGAAGTAAAAATAATTGGTTTATGCCATTAGTTTCACATGGGCAGGACAGAGCATTGATAGTTTTTCTTCTATGATTAATATAAAGTTCAAAAATCATTTCTACAAGAGTGATGAAGTTTGCAGCACAAAGTGCTGGAGCACCTTTGAAATGTTCCCCTTGGTGGGAAGGCCAGAGACCAGTAGGTCTCGAAGGCTTATCGTTAGCTCATTATGGAGTAGTCTTCATGTTAATTGACTGAGAATTAGCGTTATTTTTTCAAATGATATGTAGGAATAAGGTATATTCCACACAATGACTTGATGGCAAGAAGAATCAACTTATAGATGTAAACCCTGTGGCATAATTATTAATATTTTATATAGATACAAAATTATTATTCTTTTTAACTCTGTGTTTTAGCAGCTTAAAAGTTGGCTTAGCTTATAGTTCTGCCTATCATCTCCTCTCTTTGTTGGGCTGGAAACAACTGTCATCTTTGGAAGGGGCTGGTAAGGCTCTGAGCAGTTTCCTTCTCCTGAGCTCTGTTCATCTGCCCAGACACCTTTTTGAAGTAGTTATGCAAATATTGGATGAAGAAGAGAGCTTTTGTTCTGAGATTAATGTGCAAGTCCCATAAGATGTGTCCGGGATGAGGGCAATCATGGTTTCCTTTACTGAAACACCTCTAGTCTGGATTTGATTCAAGTTTGGAAGACTTTTTTGTAATTTTGGAATCTAAGTGCCATTAACAATTTCAGGAGGATTCAGAAGACTCATGATGGATTGTTAAAATGGAAGAAAAAGCATCGGATATAATACCAACTTCTTATCCTAACAACTATAAACTAAAAGTCACATCTATTATAGTACATATTTTGCCCTCCTACATGGACTATATGGCACAAAACTATAAACTGTGTTTTGAGACAGGCTGCATAAACCTGATCTTCCTCATGTTCCTCATTTCAGTGATTTCCTCTGGGACAACAACCCATCCCAAGTCTGTGAAGGACAAAGTGTAGAATGACTAAAAATCATATTTTATGTGTTAGCACAACTACTATAATCACAGCTGAAGTGTAATGATTTTCAGCAGTGTAAGGGAAGGGAGGAAGAAATACATTACATCTATGGAGCTGTCTACCTGTATGTGCTTCATCAGCACGGTATCTGAGAACTTAAGTTACACTGACATATTTTTCCTCATAATATGCCTTCAAGATGGTGAAGCTGTGTTTGTATTTCATGGACGGTGGGGAAGGACGAAAGTACTTTCTAAAATTTTCAGGTACTTATGTGTGTCTAACAAAGGTGTCAATATACTTGCAAATGAGAACCAAGATGTCTCAAAATGAGTAGCCAAACTCCAAACCAAGAAAAAGGCAATATGTTCTTTTGGGAAATACTGGTTAAGGTCAGTATTCATAACTTTTTAGCTATAAATAAGGGGAAGAAGCTTTCAAAAAACACCTAGTGCAAAGTTAGCATAATGTTATTTACTTTTATGGAGGTATTACAGCCTAATAGAGAAATAGGCAATTTGCTTAACAAAGAGTTAGTCCTCAGAAGCACAAGGAAAAAAATGAGTATGTTTATAAAAAATAAATCTTGCCTTTTTTTTTCTTCATAGAATTACTAAGATGGTCATTGAAAGCAAAGCAATTGATCTAGTTNCAACTTCTTATCCTAACAACTATAAACTAAAAGTCACATCTATTATAGTACATATTTTGCCCTCCTACATGGACTATATGGCACAAAACTATAAACTGTGTTTTGAGACAGGCTGCATAAACCTGATCTTCCTCATGTTCCTCATTTCAGTGATTTCCTCTGGGACAACAACCCATCCCAAGTCTGTGAAGGACAAAGTGTAGAATGACTAAAAATCATATTTTATGTGTTAGCACAACTACTATAATCACAGCTGAAGTGTAATGATTTTCAGCAGTGTAAGGGAAGGGAGGAAGAAATACATTACATCTATGGAGCTGTCTACCTGTATGTGCTTCATCAGCACGGTATCTGAGAACTTAAGTTACACTGACATATTTTTCCTCATAATATGCCTTCAAGATGGTGAAGCTGTGTTTGTATTTCATGGACGGTGGGGAAGGACGAAAGTACTTTCTAAAATTTTCAGGTACTTATGTGTGTCTAACAAAGGTGTCAATATACTTGCAAATGAGAACCAAGATGTCTCAAAATGAGTAGCCAAACTCCAAACCAAGAAAAAGGCAATATGTTCTTTTGGGAAATACTGGTTAAGGTCAGTATTCATAACTTTTTAGCTATAAATAAGGGGAAGAAGCTTTCAAAAAACACCTAGTGCAAAGTTAGCATAATGTTATTTACTTTTATGGAGGTATTACAGCCTAATAGAGAAATAGGCAATTTGCTTAACAAAGAGTTAGTCCTCAGAAGCACAAGGAAAAAAATGAGTATGTTTATAAAAAATAAATCTTGCCTTTTTTTTTCTTCATAGAATTACTAAGATGGTCATTGAAAGCAAAGCAATTGATCTAGTTTATTATGCTGTTGGATTATAGCACATCATTTCATTAAGCAGTGAGCACGAAATACAGTATCTGAAAATCTCTCACTCAGAAAGAATTCAGATGCTTATGAGCTCTCCTGGGACTGCAAATGAAATGAAGAACATACAAGGTTAGGACTAAGGGTAATATTTTTGGCAGAGCAAGGTGGTAAGCCAAAGATCTTTGCAATTTCTGTTGTCAAGTAATTTCTTCAGTAATGATGCAGAAGGAAAAGGAGAATGTGTGTTGGTGTAACTGAATGTCCTACACCGAGGGGAGCTGGGTGGAGACAGAGATGTTAGAGATGGGAGTGAGCAGAAGTAAAACTAGAGACATATTGTGGAGGAGGAGGAAAGGGAGAAAGCATAACATTGGAAACAAAAACTACTGAATGTTAAAGATTCAATGTGAGGTGGTTTGGGGCAGTTTGAGGCTGACACAGTCCCTGAGTCAGGGCTCCACTAACAGTTGTCAGAAGTTAGGTAATGAAAGGCTGGCCCCTGCCCTCCCAGTCTAACTGCTAAAATATACAGAAAACACAAAGGATGAAACTAGAGAGACAAAAAGAGGAAATACTTTGCTTAAATTTGCAAGCAAGTCAGCTGTAGAGCTGCTAGCGAAGCAGAGGTCATCTGTCTGTCAGACTGAAGAAGCTCTTGATTATCTTTGAGGCATAAAGGGTCAGTGTTTTGGGAGAATGTACTGGGAAAATAAAGATTTAGGGAGCACTGGAGTTTCTAATGAATTTATAGGGATAGGTATGTATCCAAGGGTTACCAGAAGGTATCTCAAAAGAGCTGGCACTCTAGTAAAATGTATGTGATAACATGTAGAACTTCTAGAAGATTGTTCATACTCCTCAGATAATTGCACTGCAGGAGGTTTTTTTTTTAAATATAAAGTTTCAAATCCAATTATAACTTAAATTACTAATAACTTATGAATCTTTTTTTTTGAGTTCACTCTCAATTATATACTTTTTTTTTTGACAGATTGTAATAAAATTAATATTTGCATAAGAAAATTTTAAATATGTCCACTTTCCTGCAGGAATTCTGACCTGTTGTCACATTAAGCACCGTGATGTTAATATCACACTGTCTCCCTGGCAAGGGCCAGGTGGTGCCCTGCTTCCCCAGTGAAACCCCGGTGGGCATGTCAGGTAGACTCGGTTAACACAAAGAGCAATATTTATTTTGCAGGTTCAGTAACGGAACACAGGGATTACATACAGAATAACGCTCTGTTGATAGCTACTGTGTTTAATAATTAACTTATGGCCCACAGGTTACAGGGGGTAGAGAGGGAGAAAGAGACAAAGAGGTGGAAAAGCGGGGAGGGAGAGAGAGTGAGTAAGCGAGAGAGTACAATAGTACCTTTCCTGTTGATGTTGGGAAGGATCAAGGGGTCCCGGCCCAGCCAAGAGGGAGCTCTGATGGTAGAGAGGAGCCCTCATCTCTTATATCCCATTATGGGTGGGTGACATGCGAGAGATCCTTATGGTGAGTTGCAGATAGTCCCTATTTTAACGTGGTTGCTCTTTCAGGCTTGGCAACTTGGGTGTGGACAAGGCAGATAAGAAAATGGGGATGTGTTAGTTCTGGTCTGTCAGTGGCAGACATGGTAGGCATGGGTCAAACAAGCAGAGACTGCCTTGCCTCTGCTGGGCCCCACTTCTCATTTGTGTTATTGCCCTTTAACACCTTGTGGCATCCAGGTTTGGCTTAACATCCACACCTGTTGTGTCTGAATGTGTTCATGATCTGTGAGACAAATGCAGGAAAAAAGAAACAGGGTGTCATGACTTGTGCTCCAGCCACACCAAGTTCCCAAGGGGAAACATGAAATATCCACCCCCAGAACCGCAGAGTGTCTGGAGGGATGAAATATTGTACCAGAAATGAGTGCATAATTTAGGACAGTAAATACATTTGATTCTTTTCCAATCTTCTTATGAATCTCTTGCAAAATAAGGAAGTGAAATACAAATAAAATATAACTCAATGTGGTTGCCTTTGCTCCACTTCTTGTTTATGTGAGCAGAGCTGCTTTGGAGGAGTATTTTATTCTGCAATTAAATCTATAGTTAGTGTGAGGGTTAGAAGGACAGTACACAAATCAGAAGATAGAGACCGTTGATAGGCAGCTAGAACAGATGACCGTGAAGCCACTCTCAGGTTGACATATTCTCTCTGTCTTTTGTAATTAACACACACATACCCACCCACCCCAGGCTGCACGTACTCTTTTGCGAGAGGCCAGTGTTCTTGCAAAATCTCCTTAAAGGCTGTTATAAGTGTTACTCCCTTCTTCCTTATTTCTTTTATTTCTTCCTTTTTCTTTCCTTATTTATTTCTTTTTTTCTTTTTCTTGGCCCTTAAAATTTGAAGTTTATAACTTTCAAAATTTTCTCTCTTAAGTTCAAAGCATCCTCAAATTCTTTAAAAAAGGAATAATTGCTTAGAGGGATGTTTTAGAAAGGGTTCTTAATTTTCTTGCTTTATGTGGACCTGATTCTTTTACCAGTGTCACTTTCTGAGGAAGAAGGGAAACTGATTAGACTAGTTTTGTGGAGTGGAGTGTCCCTGTGTTTACAATGAGTTTTGACTTAATGTCTTAGAGAAATAACACAGATTTGGGTCCTCCCATCCTGTTGGACCTGAATCCAGGTCTTTAATGAACTTAGATATAGCTAGATCTTTGAATAATTACTAGAGAAAAAAACCAAGAAAGCCGTACCTTGCTCCTGGAAAAGCATTTGCTACACACAACACCTTCCATGATTGTAGCTGGGAGGAGTTTGGACTGCTGTAAATCCAGTTCTGATGGTTTCACAGCAGAGCTGCTCTTTTGGCACTGGTGTGGTCCAGTGATACCCATTTTCTAAGCTTTTCTGACATCCTTTCTTGAGGAATTACTTTCCATGGTCTGCATTTTCATTCAGATGTTGTATAGCTGTAATTTCCCATTAGCTAAGAAGTGGTAATTCTTTATCACCTGCAGGCTTGTGGTCAAGTAATACAGTTTCTTTTAACTATGATAATTAATCATTTTCCTTTCCTCCCCTCCTCATATTTTATGTACCTTTATGTCCCTTCCAGCTGGACTCCCTTGGTCTCTCTCTGTCTCAAGGGTGATATCCATCGTAGCAGGGAGAAGGAAGATGAGCTGTTCAGACCCTCTCCTCCCTGCACCGCCTACACCTTTCCCCACACTGGAACTGAGCTCTAGGCCTTTTGTTCTGACACACTTCTAGTGTCATGCATCACCCCATGTCCTGCAAGCAAAGGCACTTGTGGGCCCTATGCTGAGCTGTGCAAAGTGACTTTTATCTCTGTTACATCTATATGGACACAATGTGTAGAGCTGCCTGAGGCCCACTGAGATTCATGTGTTCCCTTAAAAACAAGGTTCAGAAAAAAGTGTTTTCTCCTCGCTGTTGCAAAGGTACTTGTGCATAAAATATCTTAGGTGTTATCCTGAAAGAAGTATTGTGTACTTGAGTACTAAAACCTCAGTAAATCTCTCCAGACCCTTCAAAAGGTGTGGAGAAATACAGTGAGATGTGTGATGCATTCAAAGGGCAGTTTGTGGTGGAATCTCCTGAGTCACAATGTTTTGAGCCTAAATTGAGAGCAACTTTCTCCAGAAGGCAGCATGTTTTCCTGTAACAGAACAAAGATTTCGTCCTTTTCCTGAAGTGCACCCTGGGATGTGTCACATTAAGACAGGCCTAGGGACAGTAGGAGCGGAGGATGAGCAGAGGCTAGCACAGATAAACGGATCACTTTGCAGCAGCTCTGTTACTTAGAGTGAGCTGGTATGTGCTGAGCTCTGCAGCGTAAGTGAAGGAGATGAGTGATGGAGATGAGTGAAGGGCTCAAGTTATCAACTGGAGAGCATGGAGGGTTTGTGAGAAATGTTTTTCCCGTTCAACTCCTACCAATATTTTTGCAAAGGAGTCTGGATGTCCCTCAGATTGTCACAGTGAAATGGTAAAGTGATCTGCCATGGAAATGCTACGCTGAGTAACAAGTATCAGGAGGGGCAACAAGACGCAAGAACCTGGTCCTGGCTTCGTGGTGGGAGCACTCAGCCCGGGGGCTGATCTCAGTGCTGCCCTTGGAGATCCACCCTGGTGTAAGGGGAAATGGCTTGGGGCATCCTGTGGGATTTACATACCTGAATTTCAGTGTAGACTGTGGGCTATGTAGATCCACACAGTACTGAGAAAACTGGACAATTTGGGGATTTGTTTTTTTCTGAGTTACGCCACATGACTGCTTGTGCCCACAATAGTACAAATGTGAAAAAAGCCTTGAAGGGTTCCACAAGATTACTGCAGATTTTTGCAACATGCCACCCAGTTTTGTGTATCGATTCAGACCAGGTGCTAGGAAAGGTTTCAGTAAAGAACAGCGGAGGAGTTGATATGAAGGAGCACAGAGAGCCCAGGTCACTGTCCTCTCTGGTGGGAACAGCCTGTCAGACACCAGGTACACTGGCAGCCCAAAGCTGAAATAAACTGCACGTGAAAACTGGAGTGTGCCTGTAAGTAGTGTAATTTATAGTATCATAGAATGGTTTGGGTTGGAAGGGACCTTAACGATCATCGAGTTCCAACCCCCCTGCCATGCGCAGGGACACCCTCCACTAGCCCAGGTTGCTCAAAGCCTCATCCAGCCTGGCCTTGAACACCTCCAGGGATGGGGCATCCACAGCTTCTCTGGGCAACCTGTGCCAGTGCCTCACCACCCTCACAATAAAACATGCCTTCCTAATATTTAATCTAAATCTGACTTGTCATGTCTGGGTTAAGCTCTTAACTATGGCTTCTGGGGTACAATATTAAACTTTTTTTTTTTTTTCTGGCTTTGACACGAATAAATGTGTTTTGCCATGTCTGCATACAGAATAAGCGGTCTCCCTAGAGAGACAGATCCTGAAATAAAGGTGAGACTGGGTGACCCAGGCAGTTTTTTTTCTGCTATAAGCCTGAATAAAAAAAGCGTGACAGTCGGTCCTGTGTAACACACACAGCCAAACCCTGTTTTATAAATCTAGGAATCCTAGATTTGTTCTGACTTAGCAAAGGCTTGTGACCCTGAAGTAGAGAGTTTTCTATTGCATTACTTCTGTTTCAAAGCACAAGTAATCTGGATAATATAAGACTTTTCTGGAAAAAAAGGAAAAAAATAACTACCAGTAACTACAATATTAACAGATAAACTATGTCTTCACTAAAAGTTTGTAATCTTATTCTCCAGAGAATTTATGCTCTCCCTGTGTTCACTTACTTTCACTCCTTGGCAACTGGGCTCTGCAGTGCCAGCAGCAGGAGGAGTTTGTCTCTAGTTGTGCAACTGCACACTAATTGGCTGCAACTCAGAATTAGATGTAAAGATATCAATGAGTTCTCTCCTAGAAAATAATTAATGAGAGTAATTCTCTCTCTTCAAAAATTTCTGTCATTCAATTTGACTGAAAAATTCCCTCCTTCACCATGCATTATGTCCAAACAAGCAGGAGTTAATAGTATTTCACTGATGTAGCAAATTAAAGTAATTTTCATTAGTGATGACACAGCATGCTCAAGCAACTTTGCCCCCACTTTCATTTTTTCCTGTTCTTCCAATATGATTCACCCTCCTACATCTTTTTTCCCATTGTCTCATGAATAATTTCTCTTTATCTGCATCAAGCAAATGTGATGCTGTATAAAAGCTGGGAACTGCTGCTTTTGTTCTGTAGTTACTATTAATAAGATTCTGATGCTAACAGTTCTCTGATCAACACATCCTGATTTATCGCTTGTGAAATGTGGTGTTCAATTTGTAAAAATTGGAAAAGATACAAATCAGGCATTTACAGTTTCTCATAACTTGAACAGTGTCTCAGATATGTCCTTTGCTTTAGTCCATCGTTACTAAAAGTAGATTCTATCCGTATAATTGCTCTGCAGCAATACTGTTGGCCAAGTAGTGGAAGCAGTATGAGAAGGCACACCAGTTGACACAGTGCATATTTTGTCAGCTTTCTCCTCAGTTTGGGCCATGGAAGGGATGTCCCATGGAACAAGGGGGTGCAGCAGCCCGGGATTGTCGCAAGCACAAATTAGTTGAGATATGTTCAACAAAGTCTGGCAATGTGGTAGCAGTGGTAAGCAGGGAAGCCACTTGTGGGCTATTTTCAGCTTTTTTTAATGGCAGCCCACTAGAAATAAACCACAAGTCTCCCTTTGTTGTCAGTGGAAAGGCACAGGCACCTCAGAAAGCAAATCATATCTGTGGGTAGGACAACCCTGTGGAGGTGCTTGTTTCTCTCTGTGTGAGAGGAGTGCAGACAACTGTGAGTACGTGCACAAAATTAGGCAAGAGCAATTCTACTTTGCATCGTACAGAACTGAGAAATGCCAATGTGAATTTCTAGACCCTCGATTCTAACAAAGAGAAGAGCTAATCTTGTGGCCAGTTTAGATAATTGCTGTACCTTTGTTGGACTAACTGAATGAACTTGTGTGCTCCAATGGCTCAGAGCACTGTTCCCATGACTTTTCCCCTTTATCTAGTGCTGATGAGAGGAGGGGGAGCTGGGATGTATATGCAGCTCACAATATCAAGCTTTTTACACAGTGGCCAAATGCCTAAAGTGATATAATTTTGATCATATGTATATGCCTTAGACTGAAGGCCTTCAAAGCAACATTTAATTATTTGGTGTAAAAATTAAGAAATTTGTGATTTCAAGAGTTTTGTACTGAGAGAACAAAGTTGGAGAAGAGTCTAGTCATAAGAGCAAGTCAGCTCTTGCCATTCCCTGTTATTGCTGCACCCTTCTACTGAGCTGTTTCGGCAAGATATTGAACAACTCCTGTGGTACAGGAGTTATCCTAACGATTGCCACCATTCCTAACACAGGCTCATAAACTTTATTCAGAAACTGTCGAATTCTTGCAAGGTTTGGCCAATAAGTTGTTAGCACAAGTCAACAGAAATACTGCAATTGAGTTCAGTGATTGCTGGGGCTGGTTTGGCATTCAACCCACCTGACTTTGGCTATCTGAAAATAATTCTCAGGTTTGAGGAAGATGCCCAGGCCCATTTTGCAGCCAATGGTGAGGGAAAGATGAAGTCATGAGAGATGAGGAATTCATATCACCCAGCTTAACCTCCATGTTTTAGAATATGAGGAGATGCCCTCCAACAGTCTTTTCTTTCTTGTTTGCTCTATATAGCATGTAGGGGAGGGAAAGAGGTGCTACATGCCTCTTTCATTGGCTTGAAGATGGTTGTCTTCAGAAACAGCTCAATGTTTCCTCTCTGGAGGAGAGGACTAGTGCAGCAGGGGAAGCAGCGCTCTTTGAGAAAAGTCAGCAATGGCTCATAGAACCACACCAGTCAGATCAGCACTCAGGAATGTACGTTGCATGGGTGGGAAAGAAAAGCAGCTCCAGCACACTTGTAATTCAGGTCCTTTACAGCAAATGAGCAATGGTTATGTCCTTTATATCCTATAAAGTCATTGGAAGCAGACCCAAAGTTGGATGGCAAAATATCTTGTTATTGAAAATAAAAACAGCAGAGGGACTATAAATATCATAACATAGGGTTATTAGTAAGGATCAAACTTCTTCATGAACCTTATTTTTTTTTCTGTGTCAGACTTAACTAGGCTCTTGAAACAACTTCAGAAAGATCAAGGATTCATCAAGAAACTACAAAGCTGTGGAAGAACCATCTGCTGCTGAAAGATCCAGATCCTCCTTCCAAAGTACAGCAGCAGGTGCTGCAGGCAAAATTACTTTTATTTATTGCTCTGGGCATTTTTCAGATGAACCCAGGCTGTGGCTCCCAGACTGACTACAAGATGTATGAAATCACTGCTGTGCCAGAATGCTACTTCTGCTAGATATTTTATCTTCTCTCTCATATTATCTTAATTCTAGGCTATTGATGTCCTGGCAAAATTTCTGATCTTTAGAAATAAACTTAACAAAAGTTATACAGAGAGACAATGTCCAAATAATTTATTTCTGATGATCGGTGATTTCTCACAGTGAGCAACAACTGCCCCTGCTTGAAGAAAGCAGCACATTTTTTCTTGAAGAAGGTATGCACTACTTTTACTATTTGTCTCAGCTTTTAAAATTGTGTATCTTTTGGGGAATCTGAACATCTCAATGATTTATTAGTGCTGGTGACACTGCAACATTTTATTGTGAAATGCTAAAATACATGAAACTACTATTTTAATATTAATCAGTCTTTTTCTTTGGTGTACTGAACTCATTCAGAGACCAAAAGATAGATTTTTAATCTGTCTCTCCATCCATACTTTAAAGGGCTGTTGTAAAGCAACTGCAGAGTTAACCTTTAGACCTCACCCCGAATGGAAGTGTTGGCAAATGACATTAGCTGCAGTCAGGGTACAAACACAAATGGAGTGCCTGATGGGCGCTGAGAGGTTGAATATCAAATGGCACCTTATAATAAATAGCTGATACTGCTGTTGCTCTGATTCAGTCATCACTTTCACTAAAAGCCTTAATCAAAATAAGGCAAATTAGAACTAAGACTGACAGGAGGGATAAAAGCAGGGGTGAGAGCGTCAGAGGCTCACCAACTTTAAATAGACGACAGAAATGTGAAAAAAACACGGTGGAGGTTGAAATGTTCAAGACCTTGTTTGCTTTAGTTTTCAGGAAGAGAATGAATTGCAACAAAATCCTTAAAACAGTATCAACAAAGTGAAGTTCAGAACAGAGCCCAAACTAACAATGGGAGGTTAAACTTACTAAATTAATCTGTAAAATATGTTATACAAATTAATCTAGTAAAATATGTTGTTTGCTGATTACTAAATCAATCTTACAACCCTTACTGGGTACCTTTGAGAAGCTGTGGAGAACAGATGAGTACTGGAGAAAGCCAAACATGCCTGTTGTCTTTAAAAAAGAAAAAAAAAGAAAAGAGAAGATCTGTGGAACAATGGCACAGTCAGCCTAATTTCAAATCCTGAAAGACACCTGTACAGATGATTAAAACATAAATTTCTAAATCTCTGAGGAAAGGAGATAAGAGAGAACCAGCACAGTTTTGTCAAAAGCAATACGTGTCAAGCCAAGCTAATTGCCTTTCCTCCAGTGTAATTGGCCTAGGCAATAAGAAGGAAGCCATTATTATTAGATGTTTTAGCTTTAGAAAGAATTTCTCCTTTTGCAAAGGGCAATATGGCCTAACATATGCTATTATAGGATTGATAGATAGCTGTTGGCATTAAGAAGAATTCAGCAACAAACTGAAATATTTTCCTAATTTTAGTCACCTTTTTGAATGGCCCAAGGAATCATTTGAATTTGCAGGTGGTACTTGTCCAGGAGTGGCTGTAGGCACTGTTGGGAACAGGGTTAGAATTTGCAGGTCTTGTCATTAGAAAAATGGTCTGAAATCCAAGTTACAAAATTAAATTAAAAAAAAGAACACACAGGGAAGTACATGGACAAATAGGAAATAAATGCACAAGAAAAGATTTGGGAGAGTAGTGAAGCCCTAAGCCAGAAGAAAATGATCTGGAGGCAGCATGAGATGAGTTGATGTGAGTAGCAGATGTGACAGTTTTGCAGAGAAGGCATGTGCTCTGCCGGACACCGTGTATGCAGTCTGCAACTGGTCAGTTTTTTCTTATTCTTACCTGTATCCAGGCTGGTCTGGCCTCAGACGGTGTGGGCTCATCTGACATCACATCTTTAGTGTAGTGCTGTGTATTTTTAGAAAGAAACATATACATAGCCAAAAGTCAGTAGGAAAATGCTACCAATAACAACAGACATAAAAACCAGAAGTGAAGGCTGAGCAGTTTGCCCTGCTTATTCCAGAAAAGACAAGACGTGACAACTGCCAAAAATTAAGTTTGTTATATGGAAGGCAGTGGTTCATTTTTTACCATGCCCACTGTGGGACAGATCGAGAAAGGATTGGTTCAGTATGCAGTTGGATAAATTGAGCTGAGATATTAGGAAAAGATTTTTAGCTGTGAAGGGGATTGAAACATCAGCACAAGTTCTATGGGGAAATGTTGGCATCATTAAATTGGAATAATTTAAAAACTTAATTGAAATATTAAAAAAAATGATAAGACAGTTATATGCCAGAGATCACCTGAGTATAGTTGGACTAGGATGAAGTGACTCACTTTTACAAGGAGAAGAAAAGCATGCAGCTGCAGTCTTGCCTGGAAGATTACAAATCCCACTGGAAAGTAGCACAGGACAGTCAGAGCACCAAAGAGGGCTGGAATCCACTTGTCCTGTTTCCAGCAGTGCTCCTTGGTCATATTTTTGAATTAAAGGTATTTTGCAATACTGTTATGGTTTGTACAGGATTCAATGCTCATCATGAACTCAGAGATTCTAAGGAAATGCACTGGTTAAGGTTTGACACAGGTTTGTAAGACTGCATCCTTCAATTTACACGCTTCCATCTATTTCATCATGGGTTTGAAGGAAGTGCCTCAATGCTTTGGGTCAGAGTTTTACTATTCATACGCTCGGAGTCCAGAAACAGTAGGATTCCAGCTAGAAGCTTGGGCGGCATTGTACAAATAAATGCAATAGGCAAATGCTGGCCAATGTGGAAGTGTTTTTTTTTTGCTTCCCTCTCCTCTAATCACACTATTTCTTACCCCAGTGGTAAACAGCTAGCTGTTCTGGTACCAGGTGATCTGCCAGGGCTGAGCACTGTGGCAAATGTCAGTGTTTTGAGTGAAGCAGACTAGCGAGAGCAGTGAACACTCAGGGTCTGACCTCAAAATACCTGGATTATGCAGGTGCTCAGTGGGTAGGGAGGTGAAGTGTGTTGAAAATCAGTTGGGAGATTTATGAACAAGTCTTCCTCTTGCCTGTTGCTGGGCAGCTGCATGAAACGAAGGGTGTTCCCCTGGGGGGGCTTTGGATGAGGGTAGGTTGGTTTGGTTGGGTGGGTGTCCGCAAGAAGAGAATCCCCTGGGTAAGAGGGCTAAACAGCCTGTCTGGGCTGGGCTGGGACTTTGGGCTTATACAAGCTGAGGATTCTCAGTATTTATCTTGGGTTTTGCATGTCCACACACCGAAAATAAGCTGAAGGAGGCTGTAGCCAGCAGCAGAGGAAGACAGTTTCTGGGAGAGGGTTTTGTCAGATGCTCAGTGCTGGGTGAAGGCATTTCAGTGTTTTTCTATATCGGGATCGAAGTACGTAAATGTACAGATGGTAATAAGGCCTTTGATCCTGATTAGTAATAACTGAAAAGAACTCTTGAGATATTATTTTAACAGTTTAGAAAATATTTGAACCCATATTTGACAGGCATCCAGCTGCAGGAAACGTATGAGGTTCTCTGCTCTTGTCACATCAGCGCAAAGGCCAGAGCTTAGGGCTGTGTTTTATAGCGGCTCAATGGTTAGAGAGAGCTGACTTGGCAGTGGGTGAACTCCTGTATCTTCGTGGCAAAATGAAGTGTACACCTTTATTCCAGAGCAGCAGAGCTCTGCTGACTCTGTGCAACTTTCTGAAATTAGCTTGGGATGCTCAGTGATGGTGTGGAGAGCTTGCCAGAGTCCCCATGTCAAAGTCCCTGGCCTTGATTAGCCAGAAACAATCTTGTGCTGAATTCTGTACAGCATCGAGAAAACTAATAATTGGATTTTAACTCCACTGGAGATGAAACATATTTCCAAGTTTTACGAAGTCTTGCAGCTGGTTTTCAAGCATTAGATAAGATGTAAGGAACAAATAGGATGCCAGATGCACTTGGATTGGTTGTGTTTAAGGCTAATATGCAAGATTCTGAACATTACAAAATTATTTTTGCTGATTCTTCAGTTGACTCTCCGTTCCTTAAACAGGAGAGAGACAAAACAAGGTGAGCTTTGAGGGGCTGAGCTGAGCTGTACTACAAAATTAATTGAGAGAAGTGTGAACATGAGCCAGGAAACAAATGTTAAGTGATAGAAATTATAAGGGATGATCATTTATTGTCCCTTAGGGGTGTGTAATTTTCAGAAAAGTTTTAACTTTTCATGGGAAATAGTCTGAATGTAAAGGATATTCTACTGTAAACGTATGTGTTTATCTATTATACTGTTTAGAAATACAACATATATGAACACATTTAATAGTCATTTGCAGAGAAAAAAATAGATCTGATTTTCTAATCCAAAGCTTTTTGAAAGTATAAGTGTATTACAAAGATTGATTGTTGATAAAATCAATAAATAATTATATTATGTAAAAGCAATAAGAAAAGGGGAACAGAAAACACGATGACAATGAAGATAGAACTCTGAAAGAAGTTGAGGAGAACATAGGAAAAGAGGATGAGGAGACAAAGTGAAATGGGAAAAAACAAAAGAAATTGGAAAATTCAGGAAAACTATAACACGTCGAAAACAACAATGAATTTGATATTATTATAAGGAGTGCAATAAGGAAAGAATATCTTCCAGGAAAGCAGCTTGTGGCTTGGCTAAAGGATACTGCTTGTTTCAAGTGTGAAATTCCACCGTGCAATGTGTACTTTCAGGACTGAAGTCTCCGAAACTGGTTGACTCTACTAGAACATATTGCTAACCTCTCATCCAGAGCCTGCTAAGTCAATGCAAAGACTGGGAGAGTGGAATTCATTTGACCACACTTAGATACCCACATCTGGCTGGCTCTATGAGACTGCCTCTGTATGACACAGGGAGAAACGGACCCTGTTGGAGCGATGTGTCTTGTGCTAAGGCAGGTGACTAAAATGGCCTCAAGGAATCATGACCTGAAAAAGTGTTTCTCTCCATAGATTATAAGTGGAACCTAAGATCTCTGTCTGGAAATCTAAATTTAGGTGAGATAGACTTCACTGCCCTGACTTCAGCAGGCTCTGGCATGTTTTCAAGGAAAAGCTGTGTGTGATATTTTGTTAAAGCGTTGTTAGTCACTGCTGCCTTCTGTGAGGGCTAGTGTAAATGAGCCATTACTGAATATTTATTTGTTATCATTGAAGCACAATTAGACCTTCGGGGAGGCTGCATCTGTAAGCAAATGATGAATGGCTTACAGTCTTTATCTCCTTTCTACTTACATGCCCAAGGATGAGGACTGTAATCAATTTCTGTAATAGATTTTTTTTTTAATCAAAATACACTTGTTCAGTCAAAATGGCTCTTCCCATTAAGTGCAGATCTCTGTTTTGCTGACTTCTCTTGAGCTCAGAGAACTGCTGCCACTTCACAGGAGACTTTGGGAAACACTTAGGTGAGAAGCAATCCAATTTCTTTTGCAAACTTTGAGGAAGAAGGAGTTTCTTTCTTCCCGTTCTGCTTTTCTCTATTCCTTTTAGGAGATCAGAGTGTTAGCTTCTGTTCCTCATTCTCGTTTGTAAATCTGGAGATAGATCTGCTGGAGGGAAATAGAGCTTTGACGGCAGTAGGTTGGAAAGCTCCTTGCCCACTTCCCAAGTATGTCAGCAATGCAGAGCTGCAAGCAGACTCCCCCACTTGGTCCATGCTGACCATGAAGCTGGCATTGTGGGGAAGCCTGGGTTAGTAAAACCCTGACTTAGCTCACATGGGACAGATAAACTGGTGTTGTGTGGCTGACAACTAGGGTTAGCTAACTTCAGCACAGGGCTCTCATCTGATCTGTGCCTTGCTTTGCTCTGGGTTTTCATGGCACTGTGTGCCTGTGGACTTGCTGGCTTCTGTCTGTCCTAGCTTAGCTATTTCTGTGTCACTTTTCTTTCCAGAAGGTGGACAAAACCCTGAGGCTTAACTGGATGCAGTCATCAGACTATGTCCAGAAAGACTCTGTCAAATCATTTTGGGAAAGCAATACATTTTGTATCTGAAGTTATAACAATTTATTCCCTGACATAAAATATAGAAACTACAGACAGGTAGCAGAAACTGGTGAAGATATAAATGAAAAAGTGTTTATTTGGGTAAGGAGTACTGTACTGTTAAAAAGTGGTGTTTTCGGCTCTTCTTCTGCAGCTCATGTCTGTGTTAACAGGCTGCTGACTGCTGCCAAAGTGGCAACAGTGAGGGGACAAGCAGTGATTAAAGGTTTAGAAAAAGGGACCAATTAGCAAACTTTTAAAAACCATCTTCTCATGCAATCAGTAGTGTTCTTGGTCACTGAGTTTTGCATAGCCAGCAGAAGGCATGTTAGTGCTATGTGCTGTTATCTCCTAATGCTTCATTTAAAATGTGGCAGAAATCAGAGTTGTGCCCGGTAGCTATTGGCACCTCTACAGGGGCTGGTGAATCCTCATCATTTTGAGAGTTGGGACATGTCCGAACACCAGCGGGAAGCATCATTTTACCTGGAAAGGAGACAAGACAGAGCAAAACCAGCCTGTAATACTCTAAAATGAGAGTATCTTATCCCATGACCCACTGTGGTGAATTGCTCCCTACCTTGGTAGAAAAGCAGGTTTGAGACCTGCCCTCCAAGGCATAACTACCTAAGTTGGTGGCTTCTCTTGCACATATGCTATTAAAGAATTTAGGCACTGTGTTCCTAGCACAGAGGTTAAAAGGATCCTTAATTTTTGTGGTTAGAGCACTGCAAACATCCTTACTGTGGCTCTGGTAAAGGGAGGAAGACAAGGAGATGTAAAAAACTGCATTGTAAATAGTTGTGGGTCCGAAAGAGGCTGAAAGTGACTCCTAATACTTAGTATCCTAAGAAGTCTAGTTGGGTACTTCTGAAGAGTTTGTTGCAAATAAGGAGTCTGGATTTTTTGTGTGTTTTCTTTATGACCTTGAGTGTCTTGTCTGAGCCAGATCTGCAGAGACTGGTCTGGGGTGTTCCCACTCCGCTGAGCACCTCTCGCTGGGATGAATTCATAGAGCTGAGAGAGGTGCAATGCAGAGGAGAAAATGTGCTTGCGTTCCCACTTATACCCTGCGTATTAGGCTTCTTGAATGTATCGCTGTACCTCAGGGAAACTGAATATATCCTGTAATGTCTCTGGGTCTAGGCAACTATCATCCTTTTAAATACGGATAATACACCATTTCCTTCCTTTCAGGAAAGTATTTGCACTACCAGCCTTTTATGTAATAGCCTAGTGAGTAAAACACTTACCCAGGCGTGAGGGATTTTTACTTAATAACACCTGGTCCTGGCAAAACCCCATTTTGTAATGAATAAACTATTCCCTGGAGAGGGAAAGAAGGAAAACTAAAAAGGAATAAAAATCACATTGGCTTAGCTTTATTATCTGAACTAAATTACTTTTTTTTTTTATCAGTCTGCCCAATTTCCTCATCAGAGTTTCACAGATTTTTACGCAGCATTGGTTTTGTCCTAGATCTTATCTCACATTTATTTGCAGGTATCACATTAATGCATTAAGGGAATAATTTCATTTTGTACTCTCATGGTGGAAAAAAATTAACGGAATTTTAATTTCCTCTGCAGTCTTTTATAATGAGAAATACTTAAGGAACAGGCAATTTTAAAGAGCATAAACTGTTTCTCCCTCTAGCAAAAAAGCCTGCAATCACTGATGAAAGGGATTCTTCTCTTTTGCACTGCTAGGAAGCAGTACGAGCTTCTCTAGCCACCCAGTGCAGAGGCCATTGATTCATGCCAAATATTCTGTTACTCTTATATACCTGTCAGGAGAGGAGCGGCCTCCAGTAACAGTCACTGTCTCCTCTCCTGAAGCTTTGAATTAATCCAAATCTACTTTCTCACATTAGTCTAAGTCCTCTCTTCACCAGGAGGAACTCCTTCTCCTGGAGGAGGTGGCATTGCAGTCTGTCAGCCAGATGCTGGGGCTGGTTCCAGACTTTATTTCCTCTGCAGGTGATACATAGGGATGGAAAACCATCCACTGGAGAGATCCTCCTGTGGGAGGGGAACAAGAATGGTCAGCCCATATACACTCTGCAACAGGGAGTGGTACCTTCGCTTTGTTATTATCTTATGCTACTTTATGCTGCTTCATAAGGGGATAAGGGAAGGAAAAACTTAAAGCAAATTATCACAGAATATTTTTTTTCTCATTTCAGCAAATCCTAGGTATGACACCAAACATGAATCAATCATTCTCTGAAAAGAGATGTTGAAAAAGGCTTCAAAAATCTTTCCCAGCCTTCCACATAGAGCTCTGACTTAGAGCCATGGTGGCAATACTTGTGAATAATTTTTTTTTTAGTGTAAAGAAGTTTAAAAGAATCTGTTTTCTTGACTAAAACCAGGTGCTGGATCCTTTCTCTTATTATCAGCCTTTCTGAGCTACCAAGAAATCATTACATTAAGTTTTCAGACCCTCTTTCAGCTCTTTCAATTTTGTACTCTGGTGGAATAGGTTGTCTGACTGTTATAAATTATCTTGCACTGTACTCCAACCTTTTTGTGAAATTTGCATCCCTCTAAACAGTGCTCAGTTGCCAGCCTGTTATCTCCTTTCTCTGGCCCAATTAATTTAGAGTAAATCAATTTAATCCTTGAATCCTTCCAGCTCCTGTACGTCTTTCTCTGAAAGCTTCTCTGTAGGTGGTTCATGCTGCACGTCACCCTACATTGCACATTCAGGACTCCCATTCTTCCATGGGGTTCGTGACAGCATCTCAGACAGTAAATAAGAGTTGTCAGGGTTAAATTCAACCTGTCCCACAGTATTGACACAGGACTTCTACAAAAGCAAAGCAACAGGTTTCATTTTGCTTAAACAACTTTGTTTACAGAACGGCTTTTCACACATCTAGCTACCCATTCGTGTGGCTGAATCACTGGGGAGAGAGGAGGAACTCAAGAGCTAAAATGGTTTTTTCCTTGAGCCATTTTAAAAACTGTGAGGCATTTCATCAAGGAAAGTTACTGAGCTTCTGCTCTGCAGCAGTGCTTCTGAAGGCATGAACCTCCTGTCAGTAGTTAATAAATGGTGTTCTCAAGCTGAACCTTTCCAAATAAGTTTTAAAGAAGGGATTGTTCCAGAGCCAGAGCAGAAAAAAAGGAAAAGAGCCACAGAGTAAAGGAGGAGCAGAAGGCTCAGTGGTGGGTAGTATTGTGGGTAGCATTGAAAATGGTGTTGTTGCACTGCAGTAGCATTTAAAGGCTGTAGGCAAATGAAAGGCCTGTGAATATGTGAACAGCTAGGTGACTGACAGGTGCTGAGAGCCTGACAGAAAAATGGTGCACATGGAGTAGGAGGGATGATTACAATTAGCTGAACCATCTGGTCATAGTTCACCCAATCTTAACCCTCCCATGATCATTATGTAGGTGTGAATTGTTGAACAAAATATCAGTGCTCCCAAAGCATTGCTGGTATTTTAGTATCTGGTTGAGTACTTGAAGGGTTACTGCAACCCGTCCTGTGCTTGTATCCCAGCCTCTGAAATCCTGTCCATTCGCTGAGTCCAGTGATAGGACAAGGGGCAATGGGCTCAAGCTGGAACATAGGAGGTTCCACTTGAATATGAGAAAAAACTTCTTTAGAGTGAGGGTGACAGAGCACTGGAACAGGCTGCCCAGAGAGGTTGTGGAGTCTCCTTCTCTGGAGACATTCAAAGCCCGCCTGGATGCGTTCCTGTGTGATCTGATCTAGGTGTTCCTGCTCCGGCAGGGGGATTGGACTAGATGATCTTTCGAGGTCCCTTCCAATCCCTAACATTCTGTGATTCTGTGATTCTGTGATTCACGTACACTGGAAGGGACCTCTGGAGGCTGTGTAGTCCTCAAAGCAGGACCAGTTTTCAGGCAGGTTACCTTGCCAGGCTGGGTTTTGGATATCTCCAAGGGCAAAGACTCCACAGCCTGTATGGACCTCTGTTCCAGTGTCTGACCATCTCATGGGAACTTGTGTCATCTCTCTAGAATTTCTCATGCTCTGACTTGTTGTTTACCTCTTGTTTTATTACTATACACCTCCTAAAAAGTCTGGATCTGTCTTCTCCATATCTCCTGTCAGGTAGTTAAGACAGCAGTATCCTCCCCCCATGGTTATCTTGCTCTTTTTGAGGATGTGTNTGATTACAATTAGCTGAACCATCTGGTCATAGTTCACCCAACCTTAACCCTCCCATGATCATTATGTAGGTGTGAATTGTTGAACAAAATATCAGTGCTCCCAAAGCATTGCTGGTATTTTAGTATCTGGTTGAGTACTTGAAGGGTTACTGCAACCCGTCCTGTGCTTGTATCCCAGCCTCTGAAATCCTGTCCATTCGCTGNCTGTTCCAGTGTCTGACCATCTCATGGGAACTTGTGTCATCTCTCTAGAATTTCTCATGCTCTGACTTGTTGTTTACCTCTTGTTTTATTACTATACACCTCCTAAAAAGTCTGGATCTGTCTTCTCCATATCTCATGTCAGGTAGTTAAGACAGCAGTATCCTCCCCCCATGGTTATCTTGCTCTTTTTGAGGATGTGTAAGCCCAACTCTTGGTGTCTCCTTGGATGCCACATGCTCCAGTCCCTTAACCATTATGGTGGCCTCAGTTGGATACAGTCCAATATGTCACAGTCTTTTTTTTTAGAAAAAAAGGAGTCAAAAACTGGGAGGAGCTCCAGACCTTGAGTAACAATTACTGTTAATCCTCAAGATGGTGGATCCACCCATAAGGATGCTGTTGAGATATCAGACCATACTTTACAAAATAGACCAGAGAGCATAAGGGTGCTGTAATAGAGGATTGTGAGGACATCCATTGATAAAGGAAATGCAGGGACTGCTAATACAAACAGGATTGGAGCCAGGCTGTGATCCCAATAGGGGAAAGGGAGAGACATCTCATGTAGGACATGAACACAGATTCCTACTAGTATTTATGAGTTGCAAGCCAGGTTGTTGCACCCTTGACAAATAACTGTTACAGGCACAACATTAATAATACATAACTGGCTTTTTGAAAATCTGAGTACCTCTGGTCTGCCCTTGCTGCCTGTAGATTCATCAGATTTTGTCTTCTAGAATGATTCCTAATTTTAAGACTTTCTTTTGTCATACTCTTTGTTAGAAGTTGCCAAATCTGACTGATCGCTTTCCTGAAGACAGCCCTGGGAGCAGCTGGGTCAGGCGGTTCATTTGCTCTGATTAGGTTACTGGGGTTCTTCTGTTCCTTTGTGTTTACAGTGGCTGTTTTTTTGTACCACAGCTGGACACTATCCTGTTTCCTTGTTGCTGTTCTAATGGATGTACTAATGAAAAGTCATTTGCAAACCTTGCTCCTTGAACGAGTCCTTATTTTTTCCCCTATGTGAATAAAAAAAGATTTTTTTTTTCTAGAGCTCCAAGCAAAATTTATCAACAGACAGGAAAGCATTTAAACAAATGGGAAAATCTCTACTTCCACGATCTTCTTGCTGGAGTTAAAGCACGGGGTAAATGTGTAAACCCAGTGACATATTTTTCAAGCCTTTTGCTCATTGTTCAGAGTCCTACCAGTTAGAAGGTAGAACTGTTACTGAAAGCAAGTACTTAATCACTTCAGCCTCATTTACTAGCCAAGAGCGTTCATACCTCTGTTTCCCAGAATATTCAAGATTCAAAAAAGTGGAAGCATTTTATTTTCTTGAAGTCCTAACTACCTGTTCAACTAGATTTTCCCTAAGAGCTTTCTCTCTCTTAGGCCTACATTCACTGCACTTGTTCTGATTGCTTTCTCCTTATCTTTCTTTTCTGTCTTCTTTCCTCATTTCTATTTATTTTTTTTTTTTCTACTGTGGTGGATTGACCTTGGCTGGCTGCAAGGTGCCCATCAAGCCACTCCATCACTCTCCTGCCTCAACGGTACAGGGGAGAAAATATGGTGAAAGGTTAGTGTTTCAAGATAAGGACAGGGACATCACTCGCCAATTACCATCACTGGCAAAACAGACCCTACTTGGGGAAATTAATTTAATTTATTACTAATTAGTGAGAGATTAGGATAATGAGAAATAAGAACTAATCTTAAAACATCTTAAAACATCCCCTCACCCCTCCCTTCCTCCCTGGCTTCACTTTACTCCCTATTTTCTCTACTTTCTCCCTCTGGAGAAACACAGGGGTATGGGGAATGGGGGTTATGGTCAGTTCATCATTTGTTGTCTCTACCACTCCTTCCTCCTCACACTCTTCCCCTGCTCCAGCATTGGGTCCCTCCCATAGGAGACAGTCCCATAGGAGACAGTCCTCCATGCACTTCTCCAATATGGGTCCTTCCCATGGGCTGCAGTTCTTCACAAACTGCTCCAGTGTGGGTGCCCCATGGGGTGCAGTCCCTCAGGAACAGATTGCTCCAGTGTGGGCTTCCTGCATAGTCATGTCCTCCTTTGGGCACAGCTGCCTGATCTGGACTGGAATCCTCCTCAGGCTGCAGGTGGATCTCTGCTCCATCAATCCCCTCCATGGCTGCAGGGGCACAGCTGCCTCACCATGGTCTTCTCCAGGGGCTGCAGGGGAACCTCTGCTCCGCCACCTGGAGCACCTCCTCCCCTCCTTCCTCACTGACCTTGGTGTCTGCAGAGCTGTTTCTCTCACATATTCTCACTCCTCTCTTCCAGCTGCTGTTGTGCAGCTTTTATTAACCTTTCTTCAATATGTTGTCAGAACTGTTGCTCAGCTTGGCCAACAGCAGCTCTGTCTTGGAGCTGGCTGGCATTGGCTCTATTGGATGTGGAGGAAGCTTCTGGCATCTTTGCACAGAAACCACTCCTGTAGCCTCCCTGCTAGCAAAACCTTGCCACGTAAACCCAGTACACCTACTCAGAAACAGATATGTGCATGTCTGATTAGTTTCTGGGGAAGTTCCTTGGACTGTATCTTTGTTCTCACCTCTGTTTTTGTTGTAGGACTCTATTTTGAATATTGCTTCTTCATTTTCAGTTGTCACACTCAGTCACTTCTATACTTACTCTGAGTAAATGAAAGCTGCTGTATTCCCTGGTGTCAGTAAAATTCAATACAACGTATATCATTGAATTATATTTGTATTGCTCCTAAGTCTAATAGCACAAACGTTGGGCCTGATACAGTAAGGCACTGGAAAAAATGTTTAATATAGTCCTTGCATCCAAACAGAAGCAAGGAACAAAAACGTTCTGTAATCTGAAGAGATGGGTCACTTACAATGTGGGAATCAGAAGAGTTATGAAAGATGAAGCACTAGAGGGCAGAGATTAATGTCTGAATTTTCAGAAGATTATAAATTTTCTCTTTGGGACCTGAACAAAGTGGCAGGGTTATTTGAAACTGTTGAGAACCCACTGCCTTTAAAATAAAGCTTTAAACATCATACTAACATCAAACCAGAAATAATAGAATTATAGAATCATAGAATGGTTTGGGTTGGAAAGGACCTTAAAGACCATCGAGTTCCAACCCCCCTGCCATGGGCAGGGACACCTCCCACTAGCCCAGGTTGCTCAAAGCCTCATCCAGCCTGGCCTTGAACACCTCCAGGGATGGGGCATCCACAGCTTCCCTGGGCAACCTGTGCCAGTGTCTCACCACCCTCACAGTAAAATATTTATCCCTAATAACTAATCTAAATTTACCCTCTTTCATCTTAAAGACGTTACCCCTTGTCTTATCACTATCCGCCCTTGTAAAAAGTCCCTCCCCACCTCTCCTGTAGCCCTCTTCAGGTACTGGAAGGCTGCTGTAAGGTCCCCCTGGAGCCTTCTCTTCTCCAGGCTGAGCAACCCCATCTCTCTCAGCCTGTTCTCATACAGGAGGTGCTTCAGACCTCAAAGGTAAACTAAGGAGATGAATTCAGATATTCTGACTCCTAGATAAATACAAACCTATAAATTCTCTGGGCAGAATTGAAGTCTTTGACATAACCCCTGTTATCTTCAATAGGAATGTTTTGATTCTCAGTTTTTCCATGTCTCTCATATAATGCATCACAAATATCCCAGGTATAATGTATATGAGAAGAGAGAGAATCATTCTTGGAAGGCAGCCTGTGCAGAATCCCTCATACTGAGAGCATTGTGGTGGTGAACAACTCACGTTCATATTAATGGAATATTAACTTTAATGTTGGTCTCTGCCTCCCTGCCTGTGTTTGTCCCTCCTGTACATCCATCAGGGAGCCACAGTGAGCAGCATATAGATAACATTCTCAACAAAAGCAATATACTAAGCAGTATTTTATCTTATAGCTTTTACTTACCAGCATTGTAGGATATGGTTTGTTCTGGGTAGTGCATAGTAGCTTTGCTGTCTGTCAAAAAGCTGAGAAATTTCTTTTGATGGAGAATAAAATTGATTTGCTGACAAAAAGCAGTTTTACTTCTCTAGCCCAGAAAACTTCAAAATGTCATATTTTGCTGAGAGAAGAAAAACATGAGAAAGGGGAAAACTGAGTAGAAAAACAAATATAGGACATCTTTGTCATGAAGATTAGAAAGAAAAAGAAGAATTTGTCTTGAAGGAAAAGCAGGAAGAAAAGAAACTTCACCTTCTTTCCCCAAAAGCATCAAATGTTTTGGAAAAAAACCCGAAAGCAAGAGCACAGAAATCCTGAGCCCTTGCTCTTGTCTGACGAAGTCAACCTGAGACTGAGGCAGAAAAGAGCTGCAGCCTGAGCTGGGGGTTTGACAAGGACTTGATAAGGGGCAGCCCGTGGGGTCACTTTTGGAGCAGTTACAGATGTTGTAGCCATAGCTCAAGATGCCTCTGAGTGGTTCAGGGAGGGTTTATGCATTTATAGGAGTAATCCATGCCGTGTGTCCTGGGGACAAGTCCCTGGTCACCTCTAGCTCCTCGTGAGTCTGTTTCCAGCCCTGGAGTGGGTACAGGCAGAACAGGGATGGGGGTGCTAAAATCCTCCTGGTTCTAACTGCTGGTAAATCCATCCTGTTAGGACATATTGGTGGTTCAAACGCCATTAAAATCTCTCAGAACATCTATAGACAGAGACCACTGTGTATTTTTTGCCTTTATTGTCAGAGCAGGATGTGCTGCCCTTTCCCACCAGCATTCACTAACATCATCTGATTATTCTCTGATGTTGGATCATAGAATCACAGAATCATAGACTGGTTTGGGTTGGAAGGGACCTTAGAGTTCATTGAGTTCCAACCGCCTGCCATGGGCAGGGACACCCGCCACTAGCCCAGGTTGCTCAAAGCCTCATCCAGACTTGGATGATGGATTGCACTGTCTGCTCTTTCGATTCTGCCCGCTCTTTTTGTTACACATTATAGTTGGTGGCTTTTGGTATGAGGTTGTACGTTCATTGGAGGGGCTGGGGAATGCTTCACAAGCAGTTGTATGCAGAAGGTAGCTCTGCTGTAGATCACCCTTGCTTAGGCATCTTTATCAAGTCTGTCAGTGATGGTAAGGTGGGTGACATTGGTGATCCCATCCTCCATATCCCTCGGTGCTGTGGGGACAATCAGTGTGACAATTGTCCCTGACTAAAAAAGACTTATAGATAAAATATCAGGTGAGGCAGACTCAGAGGAAGATGAGATGAGAGACTCGGAGGAATAATATCATCTGCATGACCAGTGTGCTGAGCCCAGGCAGAACAAAACAGCTTCTTGACAGTTTGTAATCATTTTTTGAAACATCTTTTTCTGGTAGGGAGAATATTCTTACTACCCAATGCTTTTAGTTAAGATTTTTCTAGTGTTGCACAGCATACCATTAACTTAAAAAAAAAAAGTTGCACACCCTTCCATCCTAGGTTAAGCATTGTATAAGCTGCAAAACAACCTCTCTACATCTTTGGACTTCAGTCTTTTTTTTATTCTTTCTCAAATTACCATTGCTTTCAAAATTAATTTTGATTTCATCTAAAGCTGCCAGATAAACCTGAAGTGGGATACTCAAATGATGGGGACTGGTGCAATTTAGTGAAGTTAGTGTGCTAATTTAAACTCACTGTCCCTAAAATTTTAGTTCTCATTATGCAGAACTTTCTTCCTGGCAAAGGCATTCTGCAATGGCTAGGACAGCCTTCATTGGCATTCCAGTCAGTAATAAGAAAAGTTTGCGCATCATTATTTCATTGGCCTCTGGTATCTCATATTTTATTTCTGATGGTTTATTGATTTATTCAAATTGCAATCATGTCTCCTAGACAATTCACACTTTTAGATCAAATGGCACTATACTCATGGCAAAGTGAATATCATAATATCTTCACTAGTCTTTACATATGAAAGCTTGCTGCTTTGATCATCTTATATTAGAGTCTGATAAATCCTCTTTTGATAAATTATTCTTATTTTTCAAATAAATTAATCCACAATAAAAATTAATTTAGCTGTGCCTAAAATTGAAAACAAGGAAACACTAAAAAGGGAACTGAAAAAAAAGCAATTATCCATTTAACTGTGCTGGTTTTATAGTTCATCACTCACGATATGAGCTTCAGTCTCTCTTGAAACAACTCATTCTCAGAGATTTTTCTGCTTTGAGATAAATATCTGGAGCGAACAGGAGAGACAACTGCCAGACTGGAGCTTGTAGTACTGTCTTTATGGCAGTTTGTACAAATGAGCTGCACCTATGTCCCTCCACTGTGATTAGCTGAAATGGTGTCCAAGAGAATCTGCACCATCCTCAGCATCCTCAAGCTGTCCTTGGGGCAGGGACTGAGCTCATTCACAGAGGACAAACACAAGTGGAAACGAGATGCAGTTGTAGGACTTGCAAGAAGTATCGGTCTCCTTCTATGACCAGGTGACCCACCTAGTGGATGAGGGAAAGGCTGTGGACGTTGTCTACTTGGGCTTTAGGAAGGCCTTCGACACCATGTCCCACAGTATTCTCCTAGAAAAGATAGTGGCTCACGGCTTAGACAGGAACATCCTTTGCTGGATAAAAAACTGGCTGGATGGCCGAGCCCAGAGAGTGGTGGTGAATGGAGTTAAAAGTCCAGGTGGCAGCCGGTCACCAGTGGTGTTCCCCAGTGATCAGTTCTGGGTCCTGTCCTGTTTAACATCTTTATCGATGACCTGGATGAGGGGATTGAGTGCTCCCTCAGTAAGTTTGCTGATGATATCAAACTGAGTGGGTGTGTTGACCTCCTTGAGGGCAGGGAGGCTTTGCAGAGGGATCTGGACAGGCTGGAGCGATGGGCTGAGGCCAATTGTATGAGGTTCAATAAAGCCAAGTGCCAGGTCCCGCACTTTGGTCATAACAACCCCCTGCAACGCTACAGGCTTGGGGGAGAGTGGCTGGAAAGCTGCCCAGTGGAGAGAGACGTGGGGGTGTTGGTTGACAGAAGGCTGAACATGAGCCAGCAGTGTGCCCAGGTGTCCGAGAAGGCCAACGGCATCCTGGCCTGTATCAGAAATAGTGTGGCCAGCAGGACTAGGGAAGTGATTTTGCCCCTGTACTCAGCACTGGTGAGGCTGCACCTTGAGTACTGTGTTTAGTTATGGGCCCCTCACCACAAGAAGGACAATGAGATGCTGGAGTGGGTCCAGAGAAGGGCAACAAAGCTGGTGAAGGGTCTGGAGCACAGGTCTTACGAGGAGCAGCTGAGGGAATTGGGGTTGTTTAGTCTAGAGAAGAGAAGGCTGAGAGGAGACCTTATCACTCTCTACAACTACCTGAAAGGAGGTTGTAGTAAGGGGGGTGCTGACCTCTTCTCTAAAGTAACAAGTGATAGGACAAGAAGAAATGACCTCAAGTTGCACCAGGGGAGGTTTAGGCTGGATATCAGAAAAAATTTCTTCACTGAAAGAGTGATCAGGCATTGGAACAGGCTGCCCAGGGAAGTGGTGGGGTCACCATCCCTGGAGGTGTTCAAGAAACGTGTAGATGTGGTGCTTAGGGACATGGTTTAGTGAGTTAGGTGGTGTGGGTTGATGGTTGGACTTGATGACCCTTGAGGTCTTTTCCAACCTTAATGATTCTATGATTCTATTCTACAATTTGAGACCCAAAGTTCTCCTTTTGTAGGAGATTTGACAATAGCAGGTTTTACCCGTGGAGGAACCGAGGCTGTACCTGCCAATCCAGTTTGCTCTGTCATCCCAAAAAGCTGAAACCTGCTGGTTTCAGTGAGGTGGTACCCGCTGGGGTGCAGTTTGGTGCCAGTGCAGGCAATGCTGACTAATGTATTCTTCTGTCAACAGTCTGCTTTTGCTGTGTATTTTCTCCAATTTGCTGCTTCC
The DNA here is from genome assembly GCA_013400615.1 of Syrrhaptes paradoxus. Classification (NCBI taxonomy): domain Eukaryota; kingdom Metazoa; phylum Chordata; class Aves; order Pterocliformes; family Pteroclidae; genus Syrrhaptes; species Syrrhaptes paradoxus. Next base: position 117,816 of record VZTO01017084.1, on the reverse strand, counting down.
TCTTTGCTTTGCCTTTTTTCTTTTTCCAGCAGGGCTCATGTTCAGCTGCCCCTGCAGAAGTTACCAAGAGACACTCAAGCTCTCAAATCTCGAGAGTGTCTCGTAATTTTTTATTTTCTTGCATAATATACACATAATTATGCATGATGATATAGATAAGAATTTAATTACACCTTATTAAATTGATTTGCCATGTAAACCTGAACTATAGTATAATGCAAATTAAATAGGAATAAATGTTTGCTTTCCAGTATTTTAAAAAGGATTTGAGGGCAAACAAAAAAATTCAAGTACACAGAAGGGTGCAACACGTCTCAGTTTCTCTTACAGGCAGTGCAGATGTCTACGCTTAAGCTGTCACCCTGGGCCCTCTTTTTAACTATGATGAGTAAAAGATATTTTTAAATCAAGATTTTTCTTTACTGTTTTAAAGTTCTCTTCATCAGCTATAAAGAGATCCCAAGGTGATCTGCTTAAATACAGGCCCCCACATTTTCAGATGACCCTCCACTCTGAACTTCTCAAGCTGGGTTTAAGCACTACTGGCCAAAAAAAAAAAAAAAGACTGGAAAGAGGGGCTGGCATTTGTATCTAGCCTGATTTCTATTTATTAGACAATGCCTTTTTAAAAGACTTTTTTTCAATCAAAAAGCACAAGGTTTTGAGGCTGTTTCCATTCTCCTTCTCCCTGTCAGAGGACTCCTTTCCTCTATGTCTCATGAGCAGGACACGTGAACTGCTGACGATGGCTTAGCCCGTGGACAAAGATCACACAACTGGCTTTCTGCTGGCATATATGAGTGTCTGACCCAAAACCAAGGGACACGTGAAGGGACAGCCTCCTAGTATCGTCACTGAGATTTAAATTAGGCTCATTATCTTGTTGAGCTACAGGAGACGATAATTATTTATAAATATTGCCTTTAGCCATGCTGAGTATATGTATGACTCTCCATAATGTGTACACAAAGTGGATGTATCATTGGGAAGAGGCAATATGAATGGCTGGGTCACTGATCATTTCTATCTAGACATTTAGGTTCAAATACCACCTCTTTGCAGAGGTAGCAAAGAATGTATGTCACAAGACAGTTCTGTCTGCTTAGCATGGTGGCCAGTGCAATACATCTGGTACATATTTAAAGAGGATATTGGGAAGATGATTCAGTGATGAGAAAACTGAATTGTAATGAAACTTAATAGTTCCATACCATGGATCCACAGGGATGCTCTAGCAAGAGCTGAGTGTCAACCCTACCTGCAGTGAAGAGGATATCGTTGAAAGCTTGGCATTAATCCTCTCATTCCATTACAGTTACTGGCCAACTGCAAGTGTTGTGATAAAAGTAAAAAAAATGGGTAAGCAAAGAAATTTCATTCTTAATTGCATTCTCTCTAGACAGATACTTACATTTACTTCACTTTTATTAATAACATTGCTAATAAAGTATGTGTCCTACAATGTCTTGTCATGTGAGGATGATGAACCTGCATCCTTTTCCTGTTTAAATTCTCTCCTGCATTGGAATCAGAGTTTTTATTTACATATATGTGGCTTTTGTATTTTAAAACCTTTGTCAGTAACCTAGTCAATTAGCTGATGCCACTGTACATCAAGGCCAAGGAGATGCTTTTTTAAAATATAACTTAAAAAATCATTAACACTCTTACCTTCATTTTGCAGCTTAAATATTCACATATCTTCATTTCACATTCAGTTAGACAACAATAAGTTTCCCAAAAAAAGTCTTAACAGTGGCACATTGCCAAACTACTTCTTTGTCCAAGTACAGGAACAAGAAGGACAAGCCAAGTAATCATCCTAGAACATACTGGTCCCAATGAGGGCTCTGTGTTTACAGGGACCTGCATCTTGCAAAGCTAATTTGGAAATGTTTCCTATTGTGTATTTCAGTAGATAATGAAATCTAGTTTCAAATTTACTTTCCACAGATAAGTCTTAAAATGTTGACAAGTGCTGTAAATGCCATCTGCATGGGATATGCCCTGTGATACTATGGGAAGCTTCTTGCAGAAAGTTCTAAAATCTTAAACATTCATCCAAAATCAATGGAGCTCCCTTTGCAGAACCGGTTTGGTTTTGGGGGTTTTTTGGGTGTCTTTTTTTTTTTCCTTCCCAAAATAGGTTACTGTGTCAAAATTTTTTTCTAATTAAAGAATGCTGGAGAGAACACAGAAGTACCAAGAAAATTGGCACACACTCCAGTGTGAGCAGGAGAATAATGATTCAATTTACTAACCACCCATAACAGTGTTCTGCAGGGACTTAAGAAGTAACACATTGTTTCTGAAGAAGTTTTGATTTATTTTGCTTCAAATCTCAGCTGCGGAAAATCTGCATGAAAGTTACATAACGTTATAATGCTATGCACCTGGAAACTAGATGATAACACTTCTACATGTATTTGTCTTGACAGATAAGGCTGGGCTTGTAGCTTGGTACATAGGGTGATGGCCCAGACTTTTTATCTGCAGCCTTCTTAAGTACTCCTGACTCTCCCTATTCTTATAAAACTACATCACTGATAAAGCCAAAGAAAAATTTGCATTCATCTTCCCTCCCTTCCAAACACTCCAAAGCCCTGATGCACTCACCTCTCTTTTCTGTGGAGATTTTACTGTGTCTCTTTTGTCATTCTGTGCTTATTCCACGTATTTATGGCATTCTGAATCCAGGTTCAGGTAGCTTTCACTCTGCAGAATACAGATTTTGTATGTACAGCGTAAACATACCCCTTGCTTTCTTCCCATGCTCATTACTTATTTGTGGTAAGGTATATGATAACCCTAAGCATTACCAAGTGCACTAGGGTACCACTATACAGAGTACTAAACCCACAAAAGTAGGCAGTACTAATTCTGTAGATATTACCATATAAATGGTATTCCTTAAATATCACAGTTGGTCACCTATTATCTGTAGTTGTGTCACTTTCATACATAGGAAATATAGGTGCAGGGAAGGATTCTCACTTGAAACTGGGTGAGGCATAATACCATGTTTAGGTGAATGTAGCTCAACGTTTGTCACTGAAAGTTTTTCCTTTTTTTTTTTTTTTAAAGATTTTGTAGAGAGCCTTCTCTTCTCCAGGTTGAACAACCCCAACTCAGCCTGCCCTCGTATGGGAGGTGCTCCTGATCATCTTCGTGGCACTCCTCTGAACTCGCTTCAGCAGGTCCAGGTCTTTTTTATGCTGGGGGCCCCACAGCTGAACACAGTACTCAAGTTGGGGTCTCACGAGAGCAGAGCAGAGGGGGAGAATCACCTCCTTCGACCTGCTGCTAATGCTTCTTTTTGATGCAGGCCAGGACACGGTTGACTTTCTGGGCTGCAAGCACAGATTACCGGGTGATGCTGAGCTTTTAATGAACCCCAAAGTCCTCCTCAGGGCTGCTCTCAGTCCATTCTGCTCCCAGCTTGTATTTGTGCTTGGGATCTCCATGACCCATACGCAGGATTTTGCATGTGGCTTGTTGAACTTCATGACATTAGTCTCACAGTACCCTTCTATGTAGTTAGTGCAAATTTTATTATGCTTATTTTACAGAATACAGTGAAACACAGAGGGTTAACTTATTACTCCAAGACCTTTCACATCAGTGGCAGAAATGGAAATTGCATTGCCTTTGTCCTTGCCCAATGTCAGGGCCCTGTGGGCACCAATGGCCCTCACTGGTCCTGACCAGCCTCACATGGGGCTTCCCTCACACCTGCCACAGGTGCAGGACCCCATTTTAGCTCAACATGGAGCTGTCTGCTCTTGCTAGAATTGTTGTAAGGGTGCTGGCCTCCAGCTCTGCTGCTCTTCTCATTGGGACCCCTTTGACTGACACTGCAGATTTGTCTCCAGGCCCATCTCCTGCATGGGCACCTTGGACCCATGTTGTAGCTCTGTCTTCATCCCTGCCTTTGGTCCTCCCCCCTAGATAGACCTCTTTGACCCACTTTGTAGCCTTGTCTCCAGACCCATCTCTGGCCCCATCTTGTTTGCTCTTGACTTGGCTCCCTGGAAGGACTACAGAGCTGGTTTATTGCTTGCCATGTCTGGAGTTGTCAAAGGACCCTTTTATCTGTCCCCAGCTATCTGCCATGTTCAGGTCCCTCAGGACTGCACCTAGTCAGGGAGGGCATAGCCTTTGCTGGGGTCACCCTCAACTCTTGGCAGCCCTTCCCTTTAGCAGCAGCTGGTCCTCCCTGCACCCTGCTTTTCTCATCTCTTTCCATTGTACCATGCTGTCAGAATCAGAGGGTTTTTTAGTTTTGTGTGTGGACTGTGACATTATTAAAATATATGGGAAAATAATGGATTTATTAAAGCAATGCAGGCTTGTAATATATTATTCTTGTTTTTTTTTAACTTCAATTTTCTTCTGTGCTAGAAAACTTTAGATTTTATTTAAAACATCCATTGTTTGTTTTTAAGATTTTCCAGCCAGATAGCCTATAGTGTAATCAAGGAAGCCAGTATCACCACAGTTACTGAAGATGGGGATGTTGGCTGTGGAGTCAGTGTTTTACGGGTTAATATCTCTCCTGCAGTTTTATCCCGGAGGACACTTCCAATAGCTTGCCTGGTACAGATGTTTCTTGGTTCCTCAGCAATAGCTTGAAGGCAGTTCACCAAGGAAGACTAACTATCCATACAAGGACACTTTACTCCAAGGCATATTCTATTGCAGTGTCCTGGCACAGAGTGTTCAGTTGCTGGCACTGGATGGAAAGTTGTATGTGGACCTGAAAAGACCATGGGTGATATCCATGAAGCACTTTTCTCTGAAAAGGATTTAGCAGAGTCTTTAAATAGTCAGGACAAAAGGAATATGTAGTTATTTTAACAGATAAATAGTTCTTAAGAGTGAAAATTCAGCACTGAACAGCCACAGCAATGCTTTGTGTGTTGCAAAGGCATTGCCCTAGTGCTGTGGATGTTAATTTTGGTGTGAAAAGGGAGCAACTTCTATGATTATTGAGAAAGCACCTCAATCTGTGGGTGAAAATAAGTCACCGCTTGGTCTATGGAAAGGGGAAGGGAGCTGGAAGTTGGACAACAAATGGATTTGACTGGAAAATGTTTCATTTTTTTCCAGGAAAGCTTTAGCTTCAGACACATAAGATTAATCTTTATCATCAGTTTTCTTTGAAATGTTTCAGGTTTTCATTAAAGAGAAGAAACATTTTGTCAGAATAGTGATTCAATTTCTGGAGGCATCTTCTTTTGGGAATACTGATAGGAAATTTTTGACTGTCTTCATAACAGTTATTGTGTTTGTTCTCTAACAAAATGAAGCCTCTGATGAACTGAAAGGAAATGTTTTCTGTAAAAAAAACCCCACTTGTAAATAAAAAAAGTTCAGTTCAAGTTATTTTTGTGAATCTGTCCTCCTGTTTTCAGGAGGAATAGGATGTGGAGGAATAGCTGTGAGAAGCAAAAAAAATGGCTGACTCCCAAACAGGATGCAAGTATTTATGCTTACTGGTGAACTACATTAATCCTCTCAGTCAGCAAACACACACCTTGCCCATTGCAGGAGGGAAAATCTGAGATCAGGAGTGATTTAGAGCATGAGCGTGACAGTCTCATGCATTCTAAGAAGCCTGTTGAAAACAAATGAAATACCAAGAATGGGAGTGTCTGCAGGTGTCTTGTCTAAAGTAGCAATGAACAAACCTGATAACTTCTGATTTTTCTGCCTTGAGATCCCATGTTCTGCTTCCTGTATGCTCCTGTGAAGCCTGAGCAAGATTTTTAGAAAAACAATTCAGTGCAGGACAACACTGTATTATTTTTTAATGTACTCACCATATAAAAGGACAAAGCCAAAGCAATGTAAGTCTTCTCTAGATTTGGCCTGAAAAATCCCTTTTCCAAAAAAAAAAAAAAGAAGACAAAATAAATTAAAAGAAAATAAAGCAAGAGCAATAAGGTACTCAAGGGAAAGTTTTATAGGTCCATTACTATACATGCTTCAAGGCCTTAAAGGGAACAAGGGCTTGTTGATGTGCATGGAAGAGCTATAGAAAATATGCCCACTTGTGCCTTATTGCGTAATTAAATGCTATATAAATTATGGATGTACCACGATGGCACACAAGAGAATACAAAAAAAAGAGTATTATAGGAAGCCATTGATTCAAGCCAGCTGTCTCCTTCTACAGATTAGCTGATGTTTTCACCTCCTAAAAGGAAGCTAAATGATGTATGAGTAAGAGAAGGAACAGACAGCCGAAGGCAATACAATTAGTATTTATCTGCTGTGTTTTTTAAAGCATAAAATTGCCATGGAGGGTGCTGCTTGGGGGGGAAAGTTTATTTTTGAAACTTAGTCTCAATGAGAGGATATTTTGCAGTTGAAGATGGTATTTTTTCAGTTGAGTTTCTACAAGCAGTAATAAACATATTTGCACCTTTAATGAGTCTCATCAACTCAGTTTAAATGAATGTAAAAGCATTATGTTAATTTAGGGTTAGGAAGAAATATATCTGGTTATAACGGATTAAGAAGCGTGGAGGGGTTATGATGATTGGTCCAAGATGACTCAGAGGGTCTGACTGATCTGCAAAAGAAAAATAGAGACCTTCCCTTTAAAACAAACAAAAAAATTCTTCTGGTACATAGATCTAGGACTGCCTTATCCACAGAGGCTGAAAATTGTGGTAGAAGAACCATCAACTTCCACAACTCTGTTGTTATAATTGGAAGGATTTTGATTTGTTATGCTGATGTTGAATTCAAATTCTGGGCTTTCCAGCAGCAAGACCCACACCTACTTTGAATTCTCATTGGCAACTCAAGTCTGACAGAGTGTGTGCCGAGAGGGAAGTCAGCACAGAGGCCACTTCTGCGCCAGCTCAGATGCTTGACTTCAAATTGCATGCTGGTCATTTCTGGATCCAAACCCTGGAGTTCTCTTCCTTAGAAAACCTCAGCCTGAGAAGAGTCTCAAGTGTCATGATCTTCACTTGAATTTGTGTTGTTTTCTGTCTTACTGGAAATTATTTGACTTCTGAGAAATACAGGGATAGGCAAGAAAGAATAACTAGTTGCAGGCATTTACACTCAGATGGCTGTCATTATGAAGGATTTTCGAGCTCATGTCTTACTGCCTGTAAGTAAGGCAGTGTCTTACAGAATACAATCAGAATTGTCCATGGGCTCTGACATCAGTAGTCAAGAGATTCAGATCACAGTATGTTGTTGTTGTTTTTTTTGTTTTGCCACAAGCTTGTTGTAAGAAAACCTGAATTTTGATAGAATTTTACATAAATAAAAAGGAAATGTCTTTTCAGATTGCTTTTAGCCATAATGTCCTTGTAAAGGCTAAATACACCAATAAAATAAATGTTTCTGAAGCATTGACTTTTGAACCAGCTCCAAACAATGGAGTGTGTTTCTCTGTTGCACATTTCCTTTGGGATCTCCATTACCAGGGATCTGTTTTTTTTACTTCTGGATATGGGTCTCTGGAGACTCATAGATAACATGTTGAGTTTTGTCTGACTGGCTATGAAATATATCGGAGGCACTGGGGATACTTTGAAAGTAGCCCAGGGAATATGTGGTCAGGGGAGGCAATGACGATAGATGAACTGTTTATAAAAGGCAACAGCTGAAACAAAATTGTTATTAAAATTGAAAAGACTTCCAACAAAGATTTATTTGTGTCCTATGATACAGACAGCATGTGCCAATATTGTGAAGTTCAAAATGTGTTATTTTGGTGATACACATCAAAACAAAAATTCAACATTTCCAAATTAATTCAGTGAATGAAAAAAAAAAAAGAAGAGAGGATAGCATTGTCTTACTTTTTATAAAGCCAAATGTGGAAATGACAAAATTTCCCTAAACTGTTCAGATCTTTCTTTGTTCTGCTCATCTCTGTAAGAGATGCTGACCATACATATTGCAGGGGACAGATATTTGGCTTTCAGCACTAAAACATGGGGATCTACCCCTGGTCTGACAAACACCGTTGCATACTTACTGTGCTTGCTGTGGCCATCTGTCAGTGACACTCAAAATATTCTTTCCATTGAGACTTTTTTTAAATCCCATCCTTTTCTGAAAAGAAAACCCCATCTTCTGCCTTTGCTCTCACTGTATTTCAAAATGTACAAAGTATATAATAAAACCAGAGGGTTCGTCTAGATGACAGATTCTGTATTACTGTACAAGTTTACAAATAGTTGTAGGATTCTATTAAAAAATGTCAAGTTGCTGACATTATGTTAGGTTTGGAACAGTAATGATTAATTCGGTGGGCTATGCATTGTTTTGCATCACTGCTTATTGAGGTAGACTTTTTTTCAGGGTGTGAAATAAAAAGTTTCCTTCCCTTTTAGTCAGTTTTGCTTCTCTCTTTTTCCTCCAGAACATTTGATAAGATCCCAGCTCAGAATTTGAAATGAGCTCCGTTGTAATCAAAGGTAGTTGGGATCATTGCCTTTCTTGAGGAGACTGGGAAAGAAGACTTTTGGTAATAACTTGTAGGGATTTTTCTTCCTTTGGAGCTCATATCATGGGATGCTTGCAAAAACTGGTGACCATTTTTTTGGGGGGATTCTAGTACTATGCTGTGCTTGTGCATAAAGGCAGCAAAATTTAGTTTCCTGTAATAATAACTAGAAAAACTTTGCGATAGAAATAGTTGTGCTTGTAAGGTTATCAGATTCTAAAGCTGGTGATATTTCTGCTCACTCACCTTTATTTTTATAACAAAATCATATTTGAGTCTATTGTTTGTTCTCAAAGGCCAAATAATTGTAAGAACTTAATTTCAGGGGCAGAGAGGGAAAATGAAAAGTTAAACAGAAGAGACAGCATTTTTTGTTGTAATTCTAACTCCCTCTTGCCACTTCCTTTTTTACAGTCTGTGACCTGGGAGAAAGGGTTGCTGATCCGTGATCTTCAGGGTAGCTGGCAATATGATGTCCTGTGGCGGGGGGTTGGAACTTAATGATCTTTAAGGTCTCTTCCAGCTTGAACCATTCTAATGATTCTATGATCACTGCAGAGTGGCAGATATTAAAAATTCAAGCACAGGAGGCAAAGAGTTGGACTAGATGATCTTTCGAGGTCCCTTCCAATCCCTAACATTCTGTGATTCTGTGTGATTCTGTGTTTCTGTGTGATTCTGTGATTCTGTGTTTCTTCTTACTCTGAATACTCTACAACCCCAGGATTGCAGCAATGCTGAGCAGCCAGAGGGTTTCGTGGATCAGGGGCTCATTCAACTGGAATGCAAAGAAGATAAGCAGAGGTGCTACTGAGATAACAGTGGCTCTTCCACATGTATATGTGAGGATGATGAATTATCCACAGACGAGGTATTTTTGAGGATAGTAGGGATGTGAAGGCACCAAGGTCACAGGTGTGGAAGTGCAGGTGGTGGAGGTAATGTCCTGACTGGAGTTTGATATCGTGGGTGTGAGACTGGAAGAGGGCAGAGCCTCCAGCTGTGGGATTCAGAAGGCTGCAGGCAGCAAGCCTGGCCCTCTGGCACCATGGCTAAGATGAACTTTCAGCAACACCTGTGAAGGCTCTGGGGCACTAGAAGGTAAAATAGGGACCTGTTCTTGATTAAGGAGAGCTGAGAAATTGTACAGCAGCAGCTCATGCACGATCACCCTGATGAAATGGGTGGCCTTTTCCTTAGGTGACTTCATAGGAAATATTTTGGCAGTATTTTAAATATTTCTGACTCCTCTGAAAGGGAGTAATAGCATTGTTTTATGCCATGAATAATAAAAGCACCCCTTGGAGATGAGAAAATCCATTTAAAGGCTGTTTCTCGCAGCCCCCTGTGAACAATTTTCCCTGATCTCATAGCTTGCAAAAGAGGGTCGCTGTTAATTGGTTCACTAATAAATTGATAATGAAGCTCTCTGTCGTGACTGGGTGTTGTTTCAGTATCTGACAATACACCATTAACTCCCACAACCATATTCTTGGGAAAAACAGTGACAAAAAACTGCCTCTCTGCTGTCTTGTGACCTTTTACAGAACCACAGAATCACAGAATGTTAGGGATTGGAAGGGACCTCGAAAGATCATCTAGTCCAATCCCCCTGCCGGAGCAGGAACACCTAGATCAGATCACACAGGAACGCATCCAGGCGGGCTTTGAATGTCTCCAGAGAAGGAGACTCCACAACCTCTCTGNTCACCAGGGCAGAGTAGAGGGGGAGGAGAACCTCTCTTGACCTACTGACCACCCCCCTTCTGATACACCCCAGGATGCCATTGGCCTTCTTGGCCACGAGGGCACAGTGCTGGCTCATGGTCATCCTGCTGTCCACCAGGACCCCCAGGTTCCTCTCCCCTACTTTTGCCTCCCCACATGCCAGGTGGTGATGAGGTGGGGTTTTTTTTGCATTTAAGGTAGGATACTAATTTGGCTGTTCTCATATTCATTCACCTTTTAGCTAGCATTTTGGTAAGAATAATATCAGCTTTCCACCAGCATTGACTTTGCTAGAGTGTCTTTGTGCTGTCATTTTTATAGTGCAATACATGTGCTAAAAGTTTTCAAATGTATTGAAAGTCCTCCATGAAGAAATAAGCCAGGTATTTCTCAGTTTCTAACCCAATGAAGGAAGGAAGAACTTTTCTTCAATATGTATTAGGGAGAATTTTTTGGCATGTTAACCTTCAAGTTAGTTACTTTCCTTAGATTTTTCAGAGGAGAAAGCAGAGGGGTTGAATCTTTGTAATTTTTCAAAATGTTTTTATTTAGACATGAAACTTTTGGGAGGAGGCACATATTTTTTTTATGTGCTGTTTACACAATGTAGTCCGATGTGGAAAACATGCCCTGGCCAGTGTAACTCCAATCTCTGATCAAGCTTCTTACTATTGGGATCAAGGTCGTTATTAGTGGGATTGAGTGCACCCTCAGCAAGTTTGCCAGTGACACCAAGCTGTGTGGTATGGTTGACAGCTGGAGGGAAGGGATGCCATCCAGAGGGACCTTGACAGGCTTGAGAGGTGGGTCTGTGTGAAACTCATTAAGTTCAACAAGGTCAAGTGCAATGTCCTGCACCTGGGTTGGGGCAATCCCAAGCACAAATACAGGCTGGAAGGAGAATGGCTTGAGAGCAGCTCTGAGGAGAAGGACTTGGTGGTGCTGACTGATGAAAAGATCAACATGACCCGGCAATGTGCACTTGCAGCCCAGAAACCCAGCTGTATCCTGGGCTGCATCAAAAGAATTGTGATCAGAAGGTCAAGGGAGGTGATTCTTCCCCTCTGCTCTGCTCTTGCAAGACCCCAACTGGAGTACCGCATCTAGCTCTGGGCCTTCAACATAAGAAGGACATGGACCTGTTAAAGCAAGTTCTGAGGAGGGCCGTGAAGATGGTCAGAGGGCTGGAGCACCTCCCATACAAAGACAAGCTGAGAAAGTTGGGGTTGTTCAGCCTGCAGAAGAGAAGGCTCCAGCAGGACCTTATAGTGGCCTTCCAGTACTTAAAGGGGCCTACAGGAGAGATGGGGAGGCACACTTGATCAGGGAGTGCAGTGATAGGATGAGTACTAATGGCTTCAAACCAAAGGAAGGTAGATTTAGACTAGACATAAGGAAGAAATAATTTACTGTGAGGGTGGTGAGGCACTGGAACAGTTTGCCCAGAGAAGCTGTGGATGCCCCATCCCTGGAGGTGTTCAAGGCCAGGTTGGATGAGGCTTTGAGCAACCTGGGCTAGTGGAGGGTGTCCCTGCCCATGGCAGGGGGGTTGGAACTCGATGATCTTTGAGGTCCCTTCCAACCCAAACCATTCTATGATTATTGTAGTAGAGATACTATCTCAGCCGGTGTCAGAATCCTGATGACTACGCCTGCAGATGCACACATTCAGGACCATATTTTCTGTGGTGTTTAACAGAAAGTTTTTTTTTCACATGCTTATTGTTTTGTAATTTTTTCTTATGGAAAAAGACCAGTCCAAAAAGCAAACCCACAACAAAATACAAGAGTAATGACAACTTCGGAACTGAGGTAATTTTAAAAACACATCTATCCAGTACATGTCAATCATGCTACAGTAATTTAGTCATTTCAGATGGAACCAATTAACGTGTGTCACTATATTGCGGCAAAAAAAAAATACTCAGAATAAATATTAACTGAGGTCTACATACATAACGCTTGTGACACAGGAAACATACCTTACCAGTTTACATTTCCTATCAACTGTAATTTGTGTTTGATTAGTAGATCACTCGGGTATAATCAATTTAGTACCATGGTGCTTTGACTGTCAAGTGGCAAATAATATTTGGCAATAAGTCACTTGAATGATGTTATACTAAATTAAATTCCCATATTGCCATTTATGTTAAGTAACCATAAAATGTTATTGGTTTACATTCTACAGGGTTCAGATACATCTTAATGTCAGCAAATATGCTTTTGTGCTCTACATCAGTGCCTCAGGGATTTTTTTCTGGTATCTTAAGAAAAATCAAGCTGCTTTAACATTAGGAGCTTATGTGGATGAAAGGGCAGAACACTGAATTCAGAGGACCTAAGTTGTGCTTCTGTAGGACCTAAATGACTTCCCGTCCCCATGTGTAAAAGGAGAGCAAACATACTGATTTATTCTTTAAAACACTTCCAGATTAATGGAAGAGCTGTTGATAGGCAGGTTGTGGCAAAAGCCTTTTCAAACAAAATGCTCCTGAACTGCTCTCAAAGCCGGGAGAAGGAATTCCAGCACCCCTGGGGCAGAGACACGTCCTCTCTAAAACTGCATCACCTGAATGACATCAACAAATACTGAGATACGAGAGGATGGAATATATGAAGTTAGGTGGGCACAAAGCCTTATGCTAAAGGCAAAAACATAAATCTGCTTTTTGGTGGCTTCATTCTTAGAACAAACAGTAGTGCAGTTGGATGAAATCTCTTTAACGCATCTCTTGGGTGACAAAAAAAACCTAAAGGTGGTTTTGGCACTGGCTGCTACCAACACATCAATCTTTTGGGTGTAAATGGCACAGCTTGCAGTTAGCTACCCTTGGCGCTGTGCAGTCATAGATCACAGCCATGACAGCAGTGCTATAGTCTGGCCACGCTCTTAAAAGATACAGAGCTGGCTGAAAACGGGTTGTGTGAAAGCAGTAGCAGGTTTCTGCCCACTGTGTGTGCAGGGTCCTTTTTGCTGAGGATGAGGCAGGGCAGATGGAGACAGAGGGAGGTGGGGGAAGCAAAGGGAAGAACAAATCTACCGTTTCTCCCCTTAGACCTGCAGATCCTGAAGAGGAAAGCTGTTGCATCCGTTCCCGTGTGTAGACCAGCAAACACATCCACTTGTGCCCGTCATTCAGCGATCTGCCATGGCTGAGTGTGGGGTTGTGGTGGGGCTGGGGAGGGTATGGGGACAGTGGTGTTGCTCAGGGATTGCTGCAGACAGGAGTACTCATAAGGGAAGAAATATATCCTGATAGCTGGTCTCCAGCAAAGTTCACTGGGCTGTCTGGCAGCACTAAGCCCATATACATAAAAAACTGTTGAGAGATGGGGAATTTAGGAGTTCTGATGTTGTTTGTGATGTTGTTATTCAGGATATGCAAGTACATTAAGGGACAATTAACTTCACCTAGCTTGAGCCCTCCAGGTGTTAGGCATCCAGACCAAGATGGACTCCTGCTCAAGTTATTGGAAGACTACTGTGCACCTCCAGAGAATAGCTCAAGCCACCCTAAGACAGACAAGAGCCATGGACAAGACCATGCTGTTTTACATGGGGGCTCTCTTGTATCTCTTTGTCCCAGTGAGGGCTTGTGCATGACTAGTTCAGACAAGATGACGCAGCTCCAGCCTCTTGTGGTTGAAGCTAGAGGAGATGAATTTCCCCTTAAGAAACCAGAATTTAGCCAGCAGGGGAAATATGATAACAGCATGCTTTATCCTGAACTAGAGAAGGCTGACCTGAATAACTAACTGCTAATGGAGATTTTTACATGCTAATTAGTGATGTTGCTTTCCCTGGACAGAATATAAATTATTGAATGCTCCTTTTTTTTCTGACCTTATCCAGAAAGAAAGCCTTTGGTAATAAGCTGTAATAAACCTATTAAGTCTCTTCTCAGGATGATCTATGGCATGATTTTGAAGCCATTAATTTAGCTGTCATATCTCTTGAAAGCATAATACAAATCTAGACAGGAAAAAATGGAGTAGGGATTGACTGGTAGAAGCAAGCTGGAGAAATAGCAGCCCAAAGTTGAAACAGTAGGAAGGCTTTGTCATCCTCCTGCAGCGTGAGAGGAGAGGACGACTGGTGTGAAGCTGCTGCAAGAGAAGAAGGTAAAGGTGCAAGGCAAGACCCTGGGGAAAAGAGGGAGAAGGCTGGTCAAGGCGTGTGGGAAATGCCTGTCAGACAGTCTGAGTCTGGCTGCCGAGGTGCCCAGTAGCCTCACAGACCACTGCACCCATACGCAGCACCAAGAAGACAAAAAGGTGTGTGGGGGTGAAGTTGTGTGATTGTCAACATCAGTGTAACTGCTACCAGGGAGAGGCAAGAGTCTTCACTTCTGATTCATTGTCCCTTTGTTTCCTCCCTTCTCTTTTTTTAGGATACTGCTCTTCTTCCGATTCATATCAAGGGCAGCACAGCACCACAAATCAATGTGGGTCAACAACTGCACAGCAGGGTAGGCACTACTGTAGTTTTAATAACCTTAAGGTGAGAGTCAGCCACAAAGAGCAGATCAACAAGTTCTAGAGTGTTAACTCTGCAAAAGATTTTGCCAGAAGTTTGAGCAGATGAGAATGCAAGTTTGGCTGAAGACTCTTGAATGGAAAATCTGAAGATGAATAACCATTAGAACTCAGCACACAACAAATGATCTGTTAAAGCAAGTGTTTATTTTGACTGCTTGTTTGCTGAATTTTGCCTTAAGCTGCCTAATAGAATTTTCTTGGTAAGAGATAAAAATTAAGAAGGATAATTTGCTCTTAATGAGCTACATGTAATTGCAAAAATAAGTGGATTACAATAAGATAACTTCTTATTGGAGAATTGTGGATTTCCCATTTTGTCCTTCTTGACAGATTGGAAGACTAAAATCAATTCAAAATAGCTTTTAGGTGCCTAAACTTTCACTGACTTCACTGGAAGTATGCATGGGAGAGCAGAAATTAGATGACACTTATTCAGTTCCTGACTTAACAGTTTAAAGGAATTATGTCATTTCTTGTTTGGGGAAAGTGATTTCATACAGATTTTTCTATTCTGGCCTTCACCATGCCATCAGAAACAGCTCCTAAGTAAAAGAATATGCTTACTTAAAGTGGCAAAACCAGATTAAGGCTGGGAACTCTGTTGTAAAGCAGTGGTGTGACAAACCATGTCGTCTTGTGGCAGAGAAAGACTTCTACCCTGGATACTCCAGGTGATCTGGGTGTGCTCCCCAGCTGTGAAGTTTCTGGAGTGTGTTGGGTTCCACAGCCAGTCACTCCTGACCACCACATGCATTTAGGCTGTTGCCTACCCTGTGGCCTCATTCCCACTTACTGCCATGGTAGCTGCTCAGGGAAAGTGTGCTGCTGCCAGAATAACTCACCTTTGGGACATCCAGGGTAACAAAAACCAGGAAGCATAGTGGTGGGGCTAGATGAATTGCTTGGGTGGGCTCAGGCAGTTCTCAGTGGGTAGGGGGAATTCTCTTTTTAAAAGCATACATATGGGAGGGGAGTTTTAAAAGCATACATAAGGGGAGCAGAGTTCAGGGCGCAAAAGTGAGTAATCCTGTGATGATATGGCCGGTTGTTCATTGTTTAGGGTTTTTTGTTGTTTTGTTATTGGTTTGGTTTTGTGTTTTTTTTTTCCCTCCAAGGCCCCGGATAATTCACTATAAGGTAGAATTGGGGTCAGATGAAGACCCTGCACTAACCCTAACTCCCAACTTTCTTGAGCAATACTTGGGGTGCTCAGAACCAGGCAAGTGCTGGTGAGCCATTGGAAATCTAACAACCAACTTGGACAGACAGAAACAGAATATAGTTGTAAAAACATATGACTTTGACAAATAACGATTTTTTCGCCCTGTTCCTGAAAATGCAACATGCACCCTAGGGGACTCTTTACATGCCCAATCCCTATGCCTTGCCAATAAAGAAGTTTTTAAGAAGGAAAGGTCAGCAGAAACTTCTTTTTTTTTCAGCCAATCTGCTCCCAGACTGAGAAAAAACCTTTGAAATGAAGGAAGAAATGACTGGAAACATTAAGCTTCTGGAAACTTGGAAATAAATGTCTTGGCCTGTGTGTGGCATTTATCTACAATGGGACCCAGGTGGCTGTAGCCTCAGCTGGAACTGGGACACTCCAGAGCAGTGAAGCTTCAACATGATGGTATGCTTTAAGATAATTGCATCATGTGCAAGGCTGCAGACTTCTTCACTCCAGAATAAATCAACAGTTTGGGATAAATCTGTACTAGAGGAGAAATACATAATATTTGCTTGTCCTGTGGTGACTGTGCTTATAAGAAGATTCCAATGGGTTAGGACGTCTGTATAATTGTTGAATAAGCAAAAAACAAAATAATTCTCTCTGCCCAAAGAAGTGCACAGCTTTAACCTGAACACTTTAAATTATTTCTTTATTTGAAGTGGATTTTTTTTTTAAAAAGTACCCTGCACAAGTATTTCAGACATCTTGTCTCTTAAGTTTTCTGATTGAACAAATAACACATTGGAAATCACCTCATAAGTTATTTTGTCTTGTTAGATTTCCTACATCCTTCAGTTTTCCTTTCTGTACACATGCATCAAGAAAGTATATGTGTAAATTGGGCTAGAATTAGCTTGTATGATATGCTGTAGAAATGTGCTTTAGATAAGGAAAAAGTATTAACGAATGAATTCCAGGTTTCTGCATATGCGGTGTTTACTCCCTATGCTGCTGTAAGCATTGAGGTATGACAACAGAGAGAATGGCAATTTTTAATAGTGTCTGCATTGAAAATACAGTTTTTATTTTGATCACTGTCCTGCTCCAGATATAAACAACATTAAAACTCGAGGAACTTTTGTTTCCTTAAATGCAACTTGTTTTGTAGTTAAAATAATCAGGGAAAGAGCATAGAAAGAGATACATATGTACAATAAATAAATAAATAAGGAGGGATAAATAAGGGTAGGAAAAAACCCCGCCGCTGCTGGGTATAGGTATAAGAATTTCACAGATAGTTATTATTTCCTTTACATTCTGTTGGAATGAGATAGTTTTGAAATGCTAATAATGCTCAGATAGTAAAACCGAATAGAGTTCCAGCATTAATAAAGCAGGTACTAATCTTCCCTTCTCATTGATGCATTTGCAAAGTTTATCTACTGTCCCAGAACAAATCACTGGAAATAACATTGTATTTGACGTTAGTTCTTTTCCAGTGTGGCTACCGCTCCGGAGGGGGCAGCTGGAGGAGCAAAGGATGAAGAAGGGATAGGAGGCATGGACATCAGGAATTTCAAAAGAAACATACTTTATATATAAAACAAGAATTTATTGCTCAGATGATTGAAATCCTACTAGTCTAATCCAAGAACCAATTACAGTCTACATCTAATTATGACACAAATATTCTTTCAATGCAGAAAGAGATACAGTAATAATATAATAACAATAGTAATACAGTTTAAATTATTATTCTCACCCTCCTTAGTTTCTAGACCTTTTCTGCCTCACTCATCCTTTGCTCCTCTGGCTCCTAAGGTTGGTGGTTTCGTTTCGGTGTTGGCGGTGAAGGAGAAGGGTCATAGCCTGTTGTCAGCATCTGGAGTCATTTGCTGGGAGGAGCAGGATGTTCATGGTGCTGATTTCCTCTCCCTCATTTCAGGAACCACGTGGAGTCATGGTTTTGTGTTTGCGGACATGCTTTTAAACCTTACTCTTTCTTCATTGCTCTGCAACTCTACTTACATCCAAATTTACGGTGTGTTTTACATGTGTTAGAAATACTTGTTCTTTGTTCTCTTTGTTATCCCTAATGACAATTTTGCCTGGTTCCAGCTTGTCTAGCTAGTGCAGGTCAAGGAAAGCTCAAATGGAACAAGTATGACCAGCCTTCTCCTAAGGCCTTAAAAGCTTGGTACGAAGCCGGTGGTTTGTTAGTGGTAATGGTAATATTCTATTACAGGGTTATATGTAATACTTTATTACCTGGGTATGTTACACGGTTATTTTTAATATTCTAATTACAGGTAATAAACTTGCCTTTTTCTGCAGTCCATTCCACTCATGCAGCATCCAATCATTGAATTAGGGTTGTTTGAATTAGTATTGCTATGGATTCTTTATATAAAAAACCTTAGTATTAAATATAATTCCAGAGAAGAAATTAAAATTTTTCAGAGATAAGCTGACTTAAATCTTCCTTTCTCCTTGTTCTTTAGATCTCCCAAGTTAGCTGTGTGCTCCACCTTTTAAGTGGTGGGTTAAAGGAGCAACTGGGTAAAAAGAAAGAAAGTGAATTCACTAGGTTTTTTTATATTGCAAACTCCATAAGAAAGGACCATTTCTTCTTCAATGCCTGTAAGAGACCAAGCACATGAAGGTGCTCATGTGGTTAGAATCTCATCCAAAGTACTTGGCAGGGGACCACTAATAAATCAGATTAGACAGGTAAACCCACTGTTCCTGTCATTTTTAATTAAATTAGTTTTCTACAATCCTATTTCTATCTGCTGAAGATATTCCAAGGTGTTCAGTTATGAGTCACTCCATCTCAAAGAGCCACCACAAGAAGAGGGAAGACAACATGCAGATGAAGGGGAGCACAGATGACAAAGGGCCTGAGAATATTTAGTGCTTTTTATGTGATTAGTGCTGGTGAATATTACTTTGATTATGCTGAGTTGAGACACTTATAACTGAGCTACTCATTCATTGCTCTCTTTATGGTTAATGGAGAGAGAAAGTGTTGGCTTTTTTAGGGTGCACTTCATCTCATCCAACACAGATGCTGTGGGATCTCACAGTGCAACACCTGGTGTGAAAGAAAATGAATGTGTTCTTCAGGAAATAGGAGATTTGGTTCAAGTAACAGAAACATTTCACAAAGCACAGTCCTAGGTCTGTTTGCACAGGTTTCAAAGCTCCCAATAAATTAATCAATAGCAGGGAAGAGATTTGGGTTTTTTTGTTGTTATTGTCACTGTAGTGATTATGTTTCACACCAAACTGTTAGAAAGTCCTGAGTCTCAAACACACCCAGCCTCACGTTGCTGGTTGGTGATGGGTGTTGCAGTAGAACACTGCAGCACTTTTTTCCAGAAGTCATCCTGCCTTTGAATTTGGGTATTTTTATATTTGCATCCTTCCAACCCTCAGCCTGCTCATCTCGTTGTAGAAGCAATAGAAGTCTTTCCTTTCAGCGGAATTGCACCTTCTGCTCTCCAGTGGGCATCTTTGGGTGATAAAATCATTCAAGCCGGGCTGCCAAGTCATTATCTCAAACCAAAGTAACAAGCTGACACCTGTTCTTTTGTCACATTGCAGTTGGATTGAAATGGGAGGAAAGAGGCTTATGGAAGCCAGCCTCGCCTGTCCTCATTTGCACCAACCACTCACATACGCAGTCCCCTGATCCAGGAACACGGGCTGAGCCTCACAGCCCCTCATATTCAAGATGCTCCAGTTAGATAAGCAAAGCATAAAGGTCCAGCCACAGGCAAGTTGCAAGGACTGTACAAAAAGTCAAAGGCAAAGGTAGGATTAGAATTCAAAAGTCAACCTTAGCTGACAATGTCACACTTAGTCCTCTGGAAAATGCTGCTGAATTAAAGCAGTATGATAGGTGCCACAGCTGAAGGGATTTGGTTAAGCAATAAGGAGCAAACACAAATAATATTTTTCCCCTAGCTTTTGCTTAAATATTTTGGGTGAATTGCAGGGGAAAGGCGAGGAAGGATATAGGTTGTGATGAGTTCAGTTTTCCCAGTGAACTTGTGTATAAGGGCGCAGTCTTTAGGATGAATATTCTGCAGTCTGCAGGAGTTTTCAGTTCTAGTAGCTGAATGTTGAAATTCACAGCTCTGTGTGCTTTCATGGACCTTTATTGCAGGAATTCAAACATTTTCTGTGTCTGTCTCTAGTTCAAGATCAAATATAAGATAGGAAAAAGTCTAGAAGTATTTAATGTTTAATAACTCTGTGGTTCAGTAGTGCCAATTTAACCTAAACACCTTTGTATGCTAACTTGACTCCAGTGTTTTCTTAAAGAGGCTTTAGAAAAAGACATAGGGTTGTTCATAAGCTGAATGGACCCCATACAGAAAAGTGTCTAGTGGTAGTGACACTTTCCCTCCAAAATGTCTTTCTCTTCTTCTGGAGCTAGGGAAGTGCTATGAAACTCTCCCCTGACCCTGAGGATGTCTGTAACCTCTCTCTCTGCAAATCTCAGTGACTTTCTGTTCTTCAGACTGTTTCTGGTTGAAAGGCAATAGCTGTACTTATTCCACCAACAAGATTTCTGAGTTAATATTTAAGCTTCAAGCCATGGAGGCGAATACGTGAACGACAGTTGTTGGAAGCAACAAGATGTAGCTAAGGAGTGATGAAAGAAGTGCTGTACGCAACAGTCTGTGTCCTGCAAGCAAGCATCTGCCGATCCTTGTGCATCCCAGAGCACCCCAGAGCAGAGGGATTCCAGCATGCACAGATAGTGCTCAGTTAATTGTTTCATGACTTAATAAAAAATTTTACTCAGTCCACGCTCAGCAACAAACTTTCAGTGTCAAGAGTTCACTGCTTATATCCCTCTGTTTCCTAAATCCCTCAAGGCTGTAGTTCAGCAACTCTACCAGCTAGGCTAGACATTAAAAATGAGAGCAGGGAGTCTGCTTCTCCTGCAGGCTCAGCTGGGACCAAAGGGTAAAGAAGGAAGAAAAACAAAGGGAAAGAAAGATGTGAGCTGTGGATTGGGACAAAAACAAAAGTGAAGGAGGAAAGGGGGATGAGAGTCTGCCAAGCAGAATACATGGAGATGGAGCAGGGGAGGGAAGAAGTTAGCTTAGATATGATACTGTGAATGTCTAGGTCAGAAGACCTATCTGGGCAGGGAAAGAGACATTTTATCTTGCAGTCCTTGATCTCATCTACTGCACAAATTTCAAGTCTTACAAGCAACAACCGCCCACCCTGCAGCTTGTTTCCATCCCCAGAGCAGAGGTCTCTGAAATGGGTTGAAGACTTAGTGTAAGCTACATAAGAACTGACATTGCATGGACAACTTGATAATTTTATTTTTTTCCTTGACTTTTAATCACTTGATTTTGAAACTGAATCATGGTCCTTTGATTCAACCTTGTGCTTTCAATATAAAAGCACAGAACACATCAAACTGTACATTCTGATAGAATTACAGTCCTGAACAAGTTTTTTTCCTCTCAATTATTTTTCATTGTGAAGTTTTCATATTTAAGTTTCCACAGACACTTAAGGAGCTAATTGATGAAAGCAAACAAGGTAAGTTTAGTGCCATTAGTATGTCTTAGTGCTAATGACATAATAATTATTTTGTTCTAATTAATTGCCACATTTGCATCTCATTTAAGATAGCTATTAGAATATGTTTCACTTGATAGCATCAGATAACAGGATTGTGTCTTCAGGTTATTATGGTTGGATAATTCAAAAACATGGGAGGGAACATGAATAAAGAGGGCGGATAAAATAACTCAGTGACTGACACACAAGAACAGATACTTTATTGGCATGTAAGTTATGAAAGAAACTAAACAGTAAGAAACGAAAGAGTAATCTTGTTTTTGTCTACAGAGAAGAAAAATATCAGGCCTGATTGTGCTGTCTTTGCTAGCTCGGTACTCTGTGGATGATCCCAGTAGAACTTTAAGGGTTTAATGCAAGTTTCATAAGGAAATGTATTTCTGAAATGAGGTGAAGAAGGACTATAAAGGGGAAAAAGGGCAAAAGTTCATAGGATTGGTTTCTTCTGATGCTCTGAGAATAATGAATTCATTCTCAATTAATAGTATAGAGTAATTCCAATGTACAGAGTTATTCTGTTCATCAAGCAGGATAAAATATAATTATAATCAGTAAGAGATTCAGGTGATGATTTGGGGCTGTCTTCATAGCAAATCCTTTTGCTTTCTTTGAACTATCCCAGTGAATACTGACAAATATCAGTGAGAGGCTGAACTGTTAAGATCATAGAACATTTTATATAGTAGGATTGTATGATCAGATATTTTTGTCATGTGCTAAACATGAAAGCTCATGTGTCCCTACACATTAGCCAGTGAGCATGCTGGGGTTTTGATAGCAATATCCTATTACTTGTACATCTAAATGCTCCCAAGTCATGGTAAGGATCCAGTGTGCTAACAATCAAGTGGAAATCATTGTGCCATTTCAGGTGTCTTCCTCCTTGCAACCAGCCAATTAATCGCAGCAGGGAACCGCAATGTACCCCACAGAAATCATCAGGAGGCATTATGAGTAATTGGGAATTTGACCTGTTATTTCAATTAGCATGCTTAATTCTGAATGCTGTCTGGACAGCATGGTGTGATAGCATCAAATGTAGCATTTTCAAAGGTGTGCTTTAGACTAGACTGCATGAATGAAATACTAGATTGAATGGAATTGCCTACTATCTGGATGATTATGGTAGTGCTGATTATGGTATTCAGTGAAACAGGACTGTATATTTGGGTCACACTTCAGCTGAGGCATAGTGCCTCTTTAGGGAACACAGAAGTATGAGCCATTGCAGTCAAGTGCGTTTGTTCTGCTTGCTGATACAGTCCCTAAAAGTGATTCTGTCAGAGCCACTGGAAAAACTTCTGCTGGGGTAGCCGGTGAAGGATTAATCCATGGAAGGAAATGAGGCTATGGTCATGCCTGTTTTCCAAACTTTTGGGCAGCTAGCACCTAAAGCCCATGCCTTGTTTGGGGCACAGAAAATACTTCTCAGTTTCAGGGCTTTGACTGGCATCTAGGTAGTCAAAATCTGGCTCTTGATTATTTTTGAATGTTAATGTTCCTTGATAGTAAATTATTAGGGAATTTTTTATAAAAAAGCAAGTGGCCTGACTAATTTCCTCAGAATTAGTGGGGGCCCTTGCATTTGAACATAATGGTCTTTTACCATATAATTTGAAAATTAAGCATGAAAAGGGTTAGCAGTTTAAACTCAGAAAAAGTAGTCAGGCATGTTTTTCTCCCCACTAATGGGATTTAGCAGTTAGGCATGAAAGTAATCAAGACTTTATATCTTTGATTTATAGTATTAAAGTATACACAACAGCCTTTTTAGCTGAAAAAATATCAATGCAGATGTTAAGTATTAGCATTTCCCTAAAGAGTTATTTTCTCTCCTTGCAGTTTTCTTCCCCCTGCCTTCCATCTTTTTTCCTAATCAATACAAGAGGAAATGCAAAATCATTCCTTAAAATGGCTTTTTTCTTCACTAAATTTTTCATTTTGTCTTTGGTAATGCATATAGTGAACAGCCCCCTTCTGACAGTGGTAGATGGTGCGGAGCTTTTCCCTCTAAAGGCTAGTGACTGAAGTAATTGGTCAGCAGGTATTTTATTACCAAGAAAATAGGCAGATTTTCAGAAATGCTGAGATTTTGGGATACTGAACAACCTTGAAAATCTAACTTTAGTGTTTCTATAAAAGCATTTATGGCCTTGATCGAAGTTTAGATTTTTTTTGCACTCTTGCCAATTGCTAGAATTGAAGCCTTGAAAAATCATTTTCTAAATTACCTCTTCTAAAACCTGCCCAAACCAACAAGAGTTTCTTCTCTGTTATTGATTTATTTTAAATGAGCTTAATGAGTTTAACTCTGGTGTTCAAAGGTAGTCATTAATTAGCTAACGTTTTAACATAAAATAAGCAGTGGATTGAAGAGGATAGAAATACATTTAACTCCTAATGATCACTGGGATTAGGATATGGTACACCATGGGAGGCTTCCAATCTGTCTCATGTTCAAAAGCCTGCCTTTGGCTTAGAGGAAGCAGGAACAGATTCCCTCCAAAACACTGTTCCTCTGAGGGGAAGACACAGTATCCTGGGAACCAGCAGTGCAACAGTCCTGTACATGTTTTTTTTTTATCTGGGCTGACATTGTTGATTACTGACCAAACCATTATACTACCTGCTTCTTCTGACTTCCTCAAAAGGACAAAATTCCAAGCTGAATGAAATGTTGTGATTTTGGTATTACAGGCTCAAGTCTCGTGGGTATAGCTCAGGTTGTTTCTCAGGATGAGTACTCCAAACCTCCTTATGCTGCTGTTCTACTAAGAAACATTAACTGCTTGTGATGGGTTGACCTTGGCCGGCTGCCAGGTGCCCACCAAGCCACTCTATCACTCCCCCTGATGAATGAGACAGGTGGAGAAAATACAACGATAGACGTTATTGGTCAAGATAAGGACAGGGAGATCACTTAGCAATTGCCATCACAGGCAAAAAGAGACTCGACTTAGTGAAATTAATTTAATATATTGCTAGTTAACAACAGAGTAGGATAATGAGAAATAAGAACAAATCTTAAAACACCTTCTCCTCCTTTCTTCCTGGGATCAACTTCACTCCTGATTTCTCTACCTCCTCCGCCCCAGTGGCACAGGGGGACAAGGAATGGGGGTTGAGGCCAGTTCATCATACATTGTCTCTGCCACTCCTTCCTCCTCACTTTCTCCCCCTGCTCCAAAGTGGGGTTCCACCCACAGGAGATAGTTCTCCATGAACTTCTCCAACATGGGTGCTTCCCACAAGGTGCTCCAGCATGGGTCTTTTCCAGGAGGTGCAGCCCTTCAGGCACAGGGTCGCAAGTCCTGCCAGCAAACCTGCTCCAGTATGGGCTCCTCTCTCCACAGGACCACAGGTCCTGCCAGAAGCCTGCTACAGCATGACTGTCTTGGAGCTGCCTGAAAATGGCTCTGTGTGACATGGAGGCAGCTTCTGGCATCTTCTCATAGAAGCCACCCCTGCAGCCTGCCCCTGTTACAAAGTCTTGCCATATAAAACCAATATACTACTATTTGCATGCTCTTCCCATGTTGGAGACATCCAGCATGCTCCATCTGCTGCTACAGAAGTTGTCAGTGAGCTGATAGTTAAACCTTCATGCATGAGCCATTTGGTCTCAAGCTCCTACCTTATAAAGGTTTGTGAAGAGCTGCGAACAGTGTTGGGTTGTACAGTTGGTTTATTTAACCCTCGCTATTTATATGACAGGATTAAAGCCAAACATACTTTGATTTATTGAGTCCTGCACAAGTAAACACAAATCTCGTCTTTGGGAAGGGGCAGTCCTTTTTCAGAAAATTCATTTCAGTATCGTTCAAATTACTTTATCTCTTTTAGAGAAACCTCTTAACACGCACCCTTTCCTGTGATCAGTTCTACAACTCCAAGGCCCCAGCAAAGCAGCAAGAAATTTACTTGAGGTCTGATGATAGTTTTTTTCCATAAGCATCCTTTGCAGAGTAAGCATCTGTAAAAAGTAAGAAAAGATGGTTTAAAAGTGTAATAACTTGAATTTATTTTTGACATTTAAAAAACTGCCTCGGTGAAAACTACCATCCACTTACTCCAGCTTCTGGAGAATCGATGATGAGATGTATTGTGCCATCACCTGCTGAAGGTTACTGGCCAATTGGTTGTGTATGAAGGTGCTGGCTTAAAAAATGGTGCAGCTAACGCTGGGTAGTCTGCATTAAATGACTATCTTTTTGGAGATAGTTTTTCTGAAGCTTAGGTGCACTAATTTGGAACATTATTTTAAAGATAAGGCTCCCAGAGAGAGGACACGTTGTTAAAGAGCCAAATCACAAGGTTCCTCAGAACACTTTTTCTGTTGTTTCAAGCAGGTTTATAAAATGATGTTTTCAAACTTCTTGGGCTTGAATCAAACAATCAAACAGAAAATGAAAAAATAAATGCCACAGTTCTAACATATATAAGGTATGGAACTGCCTGACTTTATGGAACTTCCTAACCCTGGTAAGTTAGGGAGTCTTATAATTGTCTTTATGGAAAAAGTGACTCAAACAAAGAGACTAATTTCAGTGCTCAGATGAATCACTGGAAAATCCCACCTCTTCTCACAGCCTAGAGAACCAAAGAAGGTTAAACAGCCAA